>JAATLQ010037765.1:0-12920 GCA_013421005.1 Heliconius erato x Heliconius himera | reverse complement strand
AGACTTACTTTCTCAATAATTTCATAACAGCATCTGCATCTTGCTCACATATCGGGCTTATGGTATATGACCTCTCGTTTGACATGGCTATTTTATTCTAAACATAAAAAAATCGTTTATTTTTTACATTAAGAAACAGTTGAATATAAATAATTTCTTTCTTAGATTCAAATTTATGCTCCAAAAATTTTTGAAATAAATATATTTTATTTAAATAAAAATCTATTATAATTAGACGAACTGTAAAAATTTTCTGTATATCTTCAATTATGTAAATTGTATCGCATTTTAATAATATAACAGCGTTTGAATAACCGCGAATTATGAATTCGAACCCACGACCTCTGTTTACAAAAGCAATAATGAAAAAATGGCACACTAATTTGATAAAACACGATAAAATGGATTTAGAAGCAGTAGCTCTTTATATTATGTAACATAAATTTACTTCAAGTGTAGACAGTAGGTAAACGCGTATTGCACTAAAACAGGTTTTCGCAATCTGCCTCAAGTGATTAAGATAGGTGGTACCTACGACTTCGTAAATATACGTATATATAATTAAAAATAATATATACTATCAGTATCCGTATAGATTTTACTACGATACGCTTATAAATAAGTTAGCGCTTATAAGTAAGAGGAGATGAAATATTTACTTAAATTTATATTTTCATTTCTTCGCTCTGGTGTCGAGGTTAAGCGCGGCGTTGAGTTCTGCCATTCAACACGCAATGCCTCCAGAATTCGGCAGAAAGTGGGAAACGGAGTGTCTTAACACTAGGTTCCCTCTGCCTACCCTGCTATGTGCGGGATACAGCGTGAAGGTAATTTAATTTTAATTTATTTAATTAAAAAAGATACCCCCATTTTTGTTTAAGTGGCCCGGTGTACCCCAAAGACGGCTCCGGGAAGTAAGAATGTGCCGTTTTTGGAAATAACACAAACATTTTTCGTTTGCTATTATATATTATATTTTTGCCTATCTTAGAATCAATTGTAACTTTAAATACACTAGTTAAAATACAAAAAAAAATGTTAATTCACATAAACAAACCGATGTCCCGTTTTGAGCCGAAAAAAGAATGGTAATATTAGTTAGAGCGTCACATTCCATATCATATCACAACAAATTATTTGATCTCTATCGACTCTATCGTGAACAGTACGTCAATATTATTTATTGTAAATATAAATTTAATCCTTGTTTATTCAATTGAATCCATTTTTCTCATTTTAAAAGTTAATTCACAGTATATTATTTATCAAATCAGCTTCACGCTGTATCCCGCACACAACAGGATAGGCAGAGGAATACTACTCACCATCGAATTCTGGAGATTCTGAGTGGCGGAACTCAACGCCGTGCTTTGCCTTTGAATGGGAATCGAACCCACGACCTGTCGCGTTTATAGTCTCACCCTCGTGATCCTGCGCTACGACTGGCCTCACTAGGTATATTTTAAATGATATAAATTTTAAGATTACTCAATGAATGTACCTGACAATATAAATAAACAACAAGTTTACTACACTATAACAAGCTTACTCTACATAATAAGAGTTCTTTAGGCTTAATTAATTTAATAATAATAAATAATAATAACGCTTAGAAACTTACCGTTTACATAGCACTTCGTTTAAATCTCAAAAAATATTATTTTCTATACATTTGTATCCACAATCTACGTATGTTTGTGAGGCCCCCGCGGCCAACGTGTTTTGACTGGTGCGTTTAACGGTGAACGATAAAAATAGTACCGAGTATGTTAAGGTCAATATCATTTTTTTATGATGATAACGCATGGGCCGTTGTATATTTTAAATATTTTCGTTTAAGTTTTAAGTTTAGTATAGTATAGTTGAGGCCAGTCGCGGCGCAGGGGCACAAAGTGTGACTGTAAATCGACCGGTTGTAGGTTCGATCCTAACTGGAGGAGATGAAATATTTACTTAAATTTATATTTCCATTTCTTCGCTCTGGTGTCGAGGCAAAGAGCGGCGTTGAGTTCTGTTACTCAACACGCAAAGCCTTCAGAATTCGGCAGAAAGTGGGGGCGGAGTGTCTTAACAATAGGTTCTCTCTGCCTTTCCTGTGGTGTGCGGGGTACAGTCTGAAGCTGATGAAATATCGACAACATGAAATATAATATCATACTAGGTAAGGCTTATATAAAGTGTTTTTTCATGTTTTATGTAGAAAATTGGAACATAGGTTTAGTTTTCAGTTATACTGGTAAAGTATACTGGTACTTTATTTACTGAGGAATCAGTAAATGAAATGAAAATGTATTTTAAATGCAGATATTATATGTAAAACAATGGGAAATATAATAAAAACAATTTAAGCAATATTTAGTATTGGAAAGGAACAAAATATTTCAAAAGCGCTGTATGAAAAAAGTTATAGTCATTAATAAAAAAAAAGAAACTTAAGAAATGATTAAAGTATCTACTCCTTAAATTATTATAATCTGTATGTCCGCGTCATCGCGTTGGCATTATCTCATTTTGTTATTCCTTTTCAAATTGACGTGTTCATAGATTGTCGATACTATATTAAATATTAAATATATGAATATGTTTTAACTACATAAGAACTTATTTTTTTCAGCTTCACGGTATATCCAGCATATAGGGTAGGTAGAGGGAACCTAGTCTTAAACACTCCGTTCTCCATTTTCCGCCGAATTTTTCGAGGCATTCCATATTGAATAGCGGAACTCAACGCTGGGCTTTTAAAATGGTGTCAGAGCGAAGAAATGAAAATATTACCCCCGAGTGGGGATCGAACTCATAACCCTCGCGTTACATACAGTCACATTGTGCTACTGCGCCACGACGGCCTCTTACAACTTATTAACAACTCTTTAACAATTATGTTAATTAATTATGATCTGACAATGCTCATTTATTATGTTTAATTGCGCTATAGTATTTGTCATTTGAACGCCATGTTGTGTACATTTCAACATATTTAATGTTATTATATTTAGTTCTTACTTTAGTATATGAAATCGAAACCAATGCCATATTATATTATAGATATATAAGTAATTAAAAGATATTTACTTAAATTATTATCATTATTATCAGCTTCACGCTGTATCCCACACACAGCAGGGTAGGCAGATGGAACCTAGTATTAAGACACTCCGTTCCCTACTTGGGCACAAGCGTGTGACTGTAACGCATTGGTTATGGAATCGATTCCCACTCGGCAGAATGAATTATTATATATTATTTGTGATTATTTTTATAAGAAATAAAAATAATCTCTCCTCACGCTCTGGTGGTATCAAGGCAAAGCGCGGCGTTGAACTCCGCCACTCAATATGCAATACCTCGAAAATTCGGCGAAAACTGAGAAATTGAATGTTTTAGCATTAAGTTTCCTCTGGCTACCCTGACATATACAGAATAAAGCGTAAAGTTAAAAAGAGGGTCAAAAAATATTCGATTAGGATATAAAATAAAACACAAACATGTATACATTAACATAATTTATTATATAAGAACAATTAAATTTAATTTAATTGAACATATTACAATCTTATACCAATTGACAATAGTTACATCATTTAAATAATTGCAAAGTTATACAAAGGAATATTTAGGAAAGAACTATTCATATATTCTTAAAATGTTTGTGCTAATTTTGTATTAAAATGATATTGCTCTTTAATTATCAAAGGGCTTTGTGAGTATTTGCTCTTTTCCACGAAGAGGCGGACTAAATCTTTTTTCTTTTACTTTATGTTTCTCACAAATTTTAATGCTAAACAAGGATTTAGAAAACTTTTAACTAAATAATTTAAATGAAATTTGTTTGAGAAATATTGTTAAGTTTAATTTATAAAGTGATTTTCTTACGTTCACGTTATTTAGCAAAAACTCAAAATGCAAATCAAATTCAATTAAATTATACAAACTATAATAGCACTAAGACACGGAGTATCGTTTAGAATTAAATTAGATACAAAATAATAAAACGGTTTCATTCATTAAATAAAATGTCACTATTAACAAGATATTATACAAGATTTATCTCGTAAATTTATTATTTTTGTGTGTTTTTGTGTAACTATTATTTTTTAAATAATCAGCTTCACGCTGTATCCCGCATACAGCAGGGTAGGCAGAGGGAACCTAGTGTTAAGACACTCTGTTCCCCACTTTCCGCTAAGTTCTGGAGACATTGCGTGTTGAATAGCAGAACTCAACGCCGCGTTTTGCCTCGACACCAAAGCGAAGAAATGAAAATATAAATGTTAATAATTATATTATTTTTTAATAGTAGAAATTCACACGACAATACAAACTAATTGCTTTATTTTTTTTAAATAACCTCAAAAGAAGCGCTGGGTTTGTATTTAACAGAGGTGTCACAACAATAGATAAAACGCGTATAAACAATTTAAAAATACTTTTGGTAAACTAAAATCTTTGTTACTATCACAGCTTAGACGGGTTTATTTACCAATTTTATACAATTTCGCGATGCGACATATATACATATATATACCTAAATAATAAATCTTAAGAAATATTTAATTACGTTTTCATATAAAATTTGTGTAATCGTTATTTCATAGGATTTAATTGGAAATATAGAATATTAAAATAATAAAATATTATTTAGTGAGTTATACAGGGGGAGATATTTGATAAATATTTCGACGGTCTCTAGGTAAAGTATCGAAAGTGAAAAATCGCAAATTTTAGTTGTTAATTTTAATGGATTTTTGTCAAAATATCAAAAAAGTAGTTATTTATGCGTTTTTTAAACGTGTATGTAATCGAAAACTACCCTTGTCAGTAGTTTAAAACAGTAATAAAAGAAATTTCCAATTTTTCACTTTCGATACTTTACCTAAAGACCGTCGAAATATTTTAGTAATACATGTTATATGAGCCTTCTTCCATCTATACCGTAATATTGCAATATCCAGCACAGCCTCACGTTCACAAAATTGAAGATTATTTATAAATATAAGAAACACTTTTATATAGAAAATGAAACGAATAATTTTTCTTTATTCATGTTTGACACTGGGTAAGCTTGACGAGCTTAAGTATATAATTGTGACAGTTTAATGTATGTTTGTAATAATATTTAAAAGTAAAATAAAATCGAATCGATGGACCTATGTCATAAAAATATTATAAATATTAGATATATTTTCTATTTTAAGTTAAAAAGTAACGGTTCTTGCTGATTTTTAGGCCTGTATTTATAATCGGTCTCAAGTCTGTCATCATTCTTGAGATGCAGTTTTAATTCATGACTCTATCTGTGAACAAAAACAGCATCTTAAGATCGATCTAAGACTTGAGACCGCTTTTAAATGTGATGTATTGTTACCCATTGACTGAAATAAACAACGTATTTCCACTTCCAATATAAACATATATCTTATAGTATTCGTCTTCGTATTTCCACTTCCAATATAAACATATATCTTATAGTATGACTAATAGTACCTATAGGTAAAAGATATCATTTGAGATGTTAATAAAGTCATTAATAAAGTTAAAAGTATAAATGTAGTACTACATGTAGATATTAAAATTAGTGGTAACTTAATATTGTTGCATATACCAGTTAGTGCCTGCGTAGAATATACCTGTAAATAATGGAAAAATTTAGATAAATATATATATTTGGGCACATCGAACGAATGAGTGATGAAAGAATGGCAAAAAAGATTTATGATGGAAAAGTGAGCGGTGACAGAGGTTGGGGGAGACGTCAGTTGACCTTCGAAAACACAGTATCAAAGATACTGGAGGAAGGTCACGTAAAAAACATGAGGACCCCACGGAGGTCATGTATGAAGAGGTTGTTGACAGTGGACGAGGCGAAGGAGGTATGTAGAGACCATAGCGTTTGGTGCTCCGTTCTCTCTGACTAGCCCGCTAGGGATAAAGCGTGAAGCTAGTTTAGTTTTTAAATATATATGTATAGGCTTGTAATTATATAGGAGCGCCTAGTGATAGGTATTTTTTTATAGACAAAAGCAAAAATGAATTAATAAAACATTTATAATTAGGGCATCCAATTTAGAAGTCAATTTAGATTACTTTCTTTCAGTGTCCTATTTTTTCTTTCAGTTAGAGACAGAACCTAGTGTCAATTCCGTTCTCCCACTCCTATTCACTCAATCGATTTCGATACATATTAGGAAGCGGAGTTCAACGCCGCGGTTTGACAAATGAAATGATCACTTAACTACAATACTACTACAAAGAAGACACTAGCTCACCCTAAATCTCTTTCACATAAACTCTGGCTTCAAGATGTGGTGGGTCCGGGTGGGGCGCGTAGGGTATGTCCGAGTAGAACAAGCCATACACCTTCTTGTACTTCAACCTTTCAGCAGCGGCGGCGGAGAACGCCGACGTAGTGTCCATACGTAACGCTCCCGCGCCTATTTCACGTGCTATTCGTCTGTGAATTACGAAAAAAAAATTGTAAATTTTACATGTTTTTCTATGAACTATTATTATTATTTTACCTTATATTTATCAATTTTATTAGGGTAAATAAAGACTGTTTTGCTGGACGCGCTAATCTCTAAAACTTATTGTTTTAATAGAATTTTTTTTCGAGGAAATCTAGATTAGGCTGTCGGATTATTGGCTGTATTATATTACATTAATGCAAACCACAACAACAGTTAAGAGATTCTTAGAATATAGCGGCCAGTCGTGGTGAAGAGGCACATGTGTGTTACTGTAAACTTGATTCGAGGAAATTAAATATTTATTTAAATTTGTTTTATCATTTCTGGTGCCGAGGCAAACCGCGGCGTTGAGGTCCGCCACTCAACATTTAATACCTTCAGAATTCGGAGGAAAATGGAGAATGGAGTCCTAACATTAGATTCTCTCTGTCTTCCATGCTGTGTACAGTATACAGCTTGAATATTGTTAAATGACAAACGTAAAATATTATATTAAATTTAAACTAATTACTACTTCACCGGCATCCAGTTCTGTCGCTTGTAATTAATTAATTATAAGCTTAAGTATTTTAATTAAACACTTAAGTTAATAAATTAAAGTCTTTTCAAAAACATCCTTTGAAGCTCCCAATACTTGATAAGGTCTACATGGTGGATTGTGCTTATCAATTAGCAAATTTTGTAATTATAATGGTAATATTCAGCAGTGTGAGTGGCATTTATTGAAATACGAAATTATTAAAAAAATATAATTTATTAGTATTTATATTTAGATAGGTATAGCATATCCATTTTTAGGTTCCTGTTCCTTTTAAGGAAAAAAGGAACCCTTATAAGATCACTTTGTTGTCCGTTCGTCCGTCTCTCTGTTTGTCAAGAGCCTTTATCTCAGTAACGCTTGGATATCGAGTTGAAATTCAAAATTAATAGTCTCAATTTTTGTTTGGTGTTAAAGAAAACAAAATAAATAATCAGCTTCACGCTGTGGCAGGCAGATGGAACCTAGTGTTTAATTAATTTCCCCTACTAGCGAACCCACAACCGTCGTGCTGCAGTCACACGCTTGTGTCCCTGCGCCACGATGGCATTATAGTACTAAATTTATCATTTTTTATCAGCTTCACGCTGTATCCCGCACACAGCAGGGCAGGCAGAGGAAACCTTGTGTTAAGACACTCCATTCCCCACTTTCTGCCGAAATCTGGAGGCATTGCGTGTTGAGTGTCAGAACTCAACGCCGCGCTTAACCTCGACATCAGAGCGAAGAAATGGAAATATAAATGTACTGGCCTCGTCTAAAATTATTGTAAAAGTGTTTTCCTAGTGTTTAATGAAGGTTTACGCGAGAATAATGACATAAAATAAATAAATAAATCAGCTTCCCGCTGTATTCTGCACACAGCAGGGTAGGCAGAGGGAACATAGTGTTAAGACATTCCGTTACCCACTTTCCGCCAACTTCTGGAGTGTTGAGTGGCAGAACTCAACGCCGCGCTTAGCCTCGACACCAGAGCGAAGAAATGAAAATATAAATGTAAATAAATATTTTATTTCCTCGAGTGGGGTTCGAACCTACAACCAGTCGATTTTACAGTCACACTTTATGCTACTGCACTACGACATAATAAACAGTACCTATTTTACGTTGTGAATTAATGAGACATTATTGATTCCTCATTACAATGTGCATACGATTAATGTTGCGTAGCTTCTGGTGATAAGAAGTTGTTTCTTTAAAAAAATAATTAAGTTTTAGATTAGCAGGTTTTTAATAAAAAATGTGTTGATAACTTGAAATATTTTGTTTTTTTTTTATGGTCGTGCATATCTATATAAGAAAAGCAGCAATTTATTAACTTCACGCTGTATAGTATACCGGATCTGGCAGGGTAGGCAAAGGAACCTAGTGTTAAGACACTACGGTTTTCTTTTTATTGCGATTTGAATGGTGGTTTTTTTTATTACAGGAGCAAGGACAGCTATAATTCATTTTCCAGAATGGAAATCGAACACACAACCGTCATCATATTTAGAAAATAAAAATCATTTATACTCTTGAGAAGGGATCGAACCTACATCTAATGACATTAGACTAATGCCACTGAGTACCGATAGTATCCTATCGACATCGATAAATTAAATATGAGTGGATCACCCAAAAAGAAAAACTTTAAAGGAACATTTTTAAATTGGTTTATTATTAAATATTGTAAGTGATTTATATAAAATAAAAAAAAAATAAACAAAAAACCGGCTTTACGCTGTATCCCGTACACAGCAGCGTAGGCAGAGGGAACCTAGTGTTACGACACTCCGTTCCCCACTTTCCGCCGTGTTCTGCGGCGGAACTCAACGCCGGGCTTTGCCTCGACACCAGAGCGAAGAAATGAAATTATAAATGTAAATAAATATTTCAATTCCTCGAGTGGGGATCGAACCCACAACCAGTCGATTTTACAGACACACGACTGGCCTCGTGTAATAATATGTATGATTATTATCATTATTATAAAAATTATAATAATATAAAAATAAGTCATGTCTATTTTTTATATATTATCATTTTACAATTATACTTTTAAAATTTATTATTTATTTCTTCTAGTGCAACTATTAAAGAGTTAATAGATTTACAAAAAAATCGATATCCCATATATTATATTTTTATGCATATATTTAGACTTCATTTATATGTAAATTTCAATGTAATTGACGCCAATTACTGCATACATCTCACAAAAATATATTTATTATAGTGTATGTGACATTTATTTAGTTTTTATCGTTCATAAAACAAATACAAAAAATAAATAATTTTATGTAATTTTCTCACGTGAAGAATTATTATAACTATTAATTATAAAACTATTATATTATATTATTAGATTTCTTTATTACTATTGTTATTAAAACATTATAAACATCATAAGTTTTTCCGCAAAAATCTTTGCAGTTCTTTTGATATATTATTATTTTATTTTTAGTTTTACGTTGTATTTCGTACATTACTATAGGCTGAGGAAATCTAGTGTTAAGACACTCCGTTTTCCGTTTTCCGCTGAAATCTGGAGACATTGCGAGTTGTTGAGTGTCGAAATTTCATTAATTATTTCACAAATTATATTAGTACAAATAGAATAGATTATTTAAAATATAAGTTTAAAAGGACACGTACCTTACTGAATGAGGTGAGACGCACAGCCGTAACCGCTGTGCGTAGAAACGTGAAATTTGGACAGATGTTTATTCTCATAATCTGGACATCCATTAAGGGATTTTGAAAAATGTTAACCGTAAAGGAATGAAATAGGAGTTGAAAGTTTGTATGGAAAAAAATTGAAATCAGCATCGATTTTTATAAAATTTGAAATTATCTTAAATGACTCTTAAAAATATTTAATTGAACACCTGAGGAATCAAATAAGGGGTTGAAAGTTTATATGGAAAAATCTTTAAATCGTCACCGATTTTTATAAAAAAATAAATTTAGACTGTGAAAAATATTTTATTGAACACGTGTTTCGTGGTTTTTTTAGAATTATAAGCAGGCGAAACTGCGCGCGCCCACTATTTTATTTATAATTTATTCTTCTTTGTGCAATAAATAACATTCTATTCTATTCTACTTATATAAAGTACTAAAGCCGTTCACGAACTGTAATTCACTTGAAAATAGGTTAAAAATAAAAACGAACATGTTTTTCTGCATTTACTTAAGAACATCTGTAATACCAGTTAAAAACACAATGAAGAGTTAAACACGAAATATCTTTATTATTAAGCGTTATGACCTCAGGTGTATTCCTATTAAACCAACACCAAATCAAGAACGGCACGCTATACAAATGACCAGTTATTCATTATTAGCGATTATGTAATTACGCGGTTTTGTTAAGAAATTGAAGTAAGAATCATTCACGAAAGTAAAATATTTCATGAGAATATAAAGAGACAAGTTGTGCCGCGACTGGTTGTAGATTCGATCCCCGTTTGAGGAAATTAAGTATTTATATAAATTTATATTTCCATTTTCTGGTTTCGCTAAAGCGCGTTGAGTTCCACTTAACATGCAATGCTTTCGGGATTTGTAGGAAGTGGAAAACGGAGAGTCTTCACACTAGGTTCCCTCAACCTATCCTGTTGAGTGCGGGATACAGCGTGAAGCTGATAAAGAGACAAGAATTGCGGTTACGCGGTTATGTTCCATTTGTCGAGTTAAATACGCTGTTGTTTAATAGAGTTGTGGTCAATCTTCAATGGTAATTATATTAACTTTGACCGATATACATGATACCAGTAGGTTCCGTCGGCTGTAGTCAGAACATACAGTAGCAGTGTACACTATTCGATTTCCGTCGTGATATTTATTCGGTGTATTAAATGTGTAACAATATGTAAACCAAAAAACTAAAAGTTTAAAACTATTTTTTTTTAATTTCATGATTTTTTTTGCAGGGTAGGGTAGGCAGGGGGAATCTATTGTTAAGACATTCCGTGCCTTACTTTACATTCCACACACTGCGCGTTGAATGGTGGAACTAAACGCCGCGCTTTCTAGTGGTGCTAGAGCGAGAAAAATGATAATGATTCATCCCCTGTGTAGGAATCGAACCCACAACCGTCGCATTTATAGTCCGACGCTGTGCCATAGCGTCACGAAGACCTCCCAAGTTAATCATTGAATTAAAATAAGCGAGAGATTACCTACTATTACTTTGCTTCGAACGATATTTTTGTTACATGATTGTGTTTATTATTTGTAATATTTGAAATGTTTATTTGGACCTCAACCTTGACCTTGATCTTATAAAATTATTTTGACAGCATAATCCGCTTAGTGTTCGTTTTCTACTTTAACACTAGATTAATATTAATATGCAATAATATTAATTTTAAGTATCCATGAGGCCAGTCGTGGCGCAGCAGCACGAGGTGTGACTGTAAAACCGACTGGTGGTGGGTTCGATCCCCACTCGCGGAGACGAAATATTTACTTAAATTGATATTTCCATTTCTTCGCTGATTTATTTATTTTATTTAAATATCCATTCTTTTCTAGAACCTGATTAATGAGTAATACTCGTATGTACATACATATACGCGATATATATACGATTCTGAATATTAATTGCGACTAGAGGACTTCGACACGATAGGTCTTAATATAAATCTTATATAAAAATATTATTTTTTTAACACATAAAATTTTAAGTTTATTTATTTTAAGTTTTATTGTTCTTTACGCTGTTTACAGAAAAAGGGAATAAACCACTCGTAGTATTTAATATTTAGAGATTTATAGATTTAGATTTTATTTTTGATTTTTATAGTAAGTTTTTTTCATTTCACCATTTTCAATAGCGGGCTAGTAGGGCAGAGAGACAGAGAGCCAAACGCTATGATTAATGATGTTGAGGAAGGACCTACAAATTTTGATTATCTTCTATATAAATAACTTGAAATATGAATAATATAAAACACTTATTACTAATATTATATTTGGGGTACGGAGTGTCTTAACACAAGGTTCCCTCTGCCTACTCTGCTGTGTGGGGGATACAGCGTGAAGCTGATCTTTTCTTTAGCTGAGTTAGCTTTATATATATTTTATATTCAGACATAATATATACGATACTAGTCGTGTCGAGGGGGCAAAAAAATTCGGCGGAAAGTAGGGGTCGGAAGTGTCTTAATAAGAACGGAGTATCTAAACACTAGCTTTCTTGGTTCCCTCTGACTGCCCTGTTATGTGCTGGGGGCTGGCCATGCAGCTAAGCTGTTTTTTTTATTACATAAGAAAATTTATTAAAAGTTTTATAATTTATTCGTCGATATACTGACCGTCATAATGTAATGGAGAACTGTCAAATTATAGACAATTCTTCTCGATTCAAATCTTTCTCCGCCGTAGGTAAATATATAAATATTAAATGATTATATTAGGTTACTAGCGACCCGCTCGCGGCTTCGCCCGCTTAACTACTGAATTATTCATGTCATGTACCTATGTTTGCAAAACACTTAAGATTACTAATGTGAAAATTATTTAAACCCTAATGCAACCCGCATTTTCGTAGTTCCAATAAGGATGTTCCAATTGTTTAAAAAAACACACTTAAACAAATGACACAAACAATAGAAAACTTTAACGAAAGAAATTATAAACAACAGACTACCTACTATTCTCTTACCCAAAAATACTTAAACGAAAGAGGTAACCAACTATGTCGCGTTGAAATACATTATAATTATTGGATAACTCCAAAATACGTGCAATCGCTTCTAAATTAACTTTGCTATAGAGCCAGGCGCAGAATTGAAGCATTCTCTCGTCCATCTCCGTAGTAGCTCCGAACGACATCTGGGCGTTGACACAGTATGAAATTGGAAGGATTATCAAATGCCATCTAGGCGGTCAACTCAGTCAGGAGAGACATTCGGTTTCCTGAGGGA
>JAATLQ010037764.1:9032-55344 GCA_013421005.1 Heliconius erato x Heliconius himera | reverse complement strand
CAAAAACAACATACTTAAATTGTGAGATCTTTTTTTTTAAATATTGCTCCATGCAATCATCACTATTTTTATTTATATTGGACTTTGTTTTGCTTCAATCTACTTTCTTTTTTACTTCAGCCAATATGATAGAATCAATTATCTCTTTCAAGGCCCATCCACCCGGCTCTTTCATAACTTATTTTTTTAAAAAATATAACCTTCAAAATCACAACGATATCAAAACTTTTGAAATTTAGTTTTAATCCAGTTACAAGGCCAAATATATACATAAACTCGATCCACAATCCACGTACCTATATTCGTTTACAATGAAATACTAAAAAACAACTCAAATGAGGTAAAGAAGTTACTTTTGAGAGCCAAAAACTTCAACTCGACATATCGGCGTCCGTTGGTTGCGAAGATGTGTAAAATTTTTGTGGGTGAAGGGAAATCAGTGTTGCCGTTTAAAAATAAAATATTCTGTCGAGTCCGTTCCTAAACTACTGTAATATTGCAGGTGGCTCTTTCAAAACCTGGCTCTTTCATGCCACTTCTCCCATATACCATTTTAATATAGATATTTATATATATACAACTGAAGAAAAAAGGCAAAAAATCTAGGCATTATTAAGGAAATTCTTGAAAATCACGCACATTACGCAACGCACCCTAATCGCTGTATTGAATAAAATCAATTTCTTACGTTCATACCAAAAACGACGTTATCTTCAACGAGTTCAGGATCAAAATGGTATGGTCATTATATTTATAAACCTACGATTGAACTAAGTAAAATTTTTATTGTTACCTCAATAAGATTATTTTTACTTTCTTAAAAAACGTATGAAATTTTTAACGTAACAGGATTTGGACCCACCCTTCATGGACGGTTTAATTTTTGTTTTTCCTGTCCTAAGTGTTAAATAGGCCTGTCGTGGCGCAGAGGCACAAAGTGTAACTGTAAAACCGACTCACTGGTTGTGGGTTCGATCCCCACGCAAAGAGATCAAATATTTATTTACATTTATATTTTCTTTTCTTTGCTCTGGTGTCGAGGTAAAGCGCGGCGTCCGCCACTCAGCACGCAATGCCTTCAGAATTCGGCTAAAAGTGGGTAACGGAGTGTCTTAACACTAGGTTCCCTCTGCCTACAATGCTGTGTGCAGGATATAGCGTGAAGCTGATTTCGATTTTTTTTTTACTCACATACATCTCCAACCTCGAAACTTGGAGACTTCTTTATAAAAAGAAAGAATTATTATAATATTTCAAAAATTTCGCATTGTCAAATCATAATAATAAGTGTGGGTAGTAATAAGTATTTTAATTCGACCGCTCACAGATTCTGAGTAAGACATAAAATTAAAAAGGCATAATCGTCACATCATTATAAAAGGTTGCAAGTCTTGAAAATATTTGAGATTCTTTTATATTCCTTTTATGTATTTGGGCACGGGCTTGGGTTATATTATAAAATTTTGTATAATTTTTAGTTTTATATGTATAGACATATTTTTTTTGTGATAAATATAAGAAAGTCTATATATAATTGGTTAGAATTTGTGTTAAATTACTTCGGTTTTTTAGGATAACTTTATTGTCCGTCTGTCTGTTCGTGTATTCTTAAGACCCTTTTACTCAAAAACACGCGGGCATATCAAGCTTAAATTAACATTAAGTACTCTGGTATGCAGTCACAATTTTTTCAAAGAGATATTTTTACATAACAATATCTTTTTGTTTTTAATTCTGGAGACATTGCATGCTGAGTAGCGGAAGTCAACATCGCGTTTTGCCTCGAACAACCAGTGCGAAGAAAATAAAAATATTAAATATTTCATTTCCTTCCATGGGAATTGAACCCACAACCTGTTGCACTTACAGTCACACGCTTGTGTCCCTGCGCCTTGACTGGCCTCTTTCTTTTGTTCTTAGGTGAAAAAATATTTATATAAAAAAAAGACTCTTGTGTCTCGTGTGTTTCCTGATGATATTTATAAATTTTAATAGTGTTGTCATTATAAAAAATAAATAATTTATAATGGGCGTAAAGCATATAATTATTAAAACATATATAATTAATAAAAAAAATATAATAAGGTGCTTTATAACCATTCCATACAATATATAATTAATTCTTAATAAACTCGCTACCATAAACGACCTCGAAATACCTTTTAACGGTAAATAGGTATTTTATGATTAATTTATGTATATATTTTTTTTGTTATTAAAAAAAATATAATTATAAAGAAGAGAACTTATTATCAAAACATCCCGTTTAACGCTGCGGAACTCAACGCCGGCATAATATCTTGCCAGAGTGGTGTTAAATATAAACAATCACGAGCGGGAATCGAACAAACAACAGCCGCGCTTACTGTCAGACATCAAAAAAAACAACTAATTACAACTAAATACAGGATAATAACATAGTTAGAGATAATTAAAGTACATAAAATTGCTTAATTACCTACCGCAGTAATCAATTAATTGGTTTATACGAGGATGTGACGTGGTCACATTCGTATGGAACTCACGTACCTCCTACTGCATGAGATGGTTTCTAAATACTTTATACTATATAATGATATATATAAACTGTGTATTTACTTAAATACTTATTTAGAAAACGTATAAAAATTTGAACGTAGCGGGACTCGAACCCGCGCCTCCTGGAAACCGACCTGGTCGGTTTTCTTTTCTATGTGGATTAACACTTGAAAAATGTAAAAAATGTGTATTCACGCTGTATCCCGCATATGTGGATAGGCAGAGAGAACGTAGCGTTAAGACATTTCGTTGCCCACACACCGCTATTTGAGATATTGTGGGTTAAGTAGCAGAACCCAACGCCTCGTTTTATCTTGTTACTAGGGCGAGGAAATGGTAATAATTTATTCTCACAAATACGAATCGAACCCACAGTCAACATGATAAAATGCTATCCCGCTGTGCCTGCGCCACATGTCATGGGTGTGTAAAAAAAAAATCTTCTAATACAAGAACACGTTAATAATAGATATTAATATGAAAAGGAATATATTCGTATACTTAATCATAAAAATTACGCGGCTTCGCCTGTTAAACTTATTGTTATATTAATGCCAAACTATACGATTTCTTTTACAGAAATTGTAGCCTATAGTAGTATTTTTCTGATGTATAAGCTATATTACTATAAAGTCTAATCATATAAATGCTTTTAACAGTTTTTGAGTAAAAGTGGAACAAACATCCATCCCTCTCATATTTGTAATATAAGTGGGATTTTACCTACCAACACATAAATTGTTACGGTACTGCCCTAACGATGGCATTGGAATGTTAATATATAAAGTTGCACACTCTGTCTTTTTATACACTAATTGTTTTGTGATATACAGACAGACGTAATGGCCGTTTTAATCTGTATTAAGTGATTGTGGTTTAAATTATTATAGCTTTAATATGTAAGGGTAGGGTTGTGGGTTCGATGCACGCTCGGCGTCTCGGGGGAATGAATTATTATGTTATAATAACTTTCAATATACCTAGGAATACCTAGTATGGTCGTTATCTCATTCTAGGTATTCTTGATACAGAAATACCTATTGTGAGCAGTAGGTATCATCCGATCTTTATTAATAAATAGGTATATATTTTTTATTCACAACACAAAGTAATCCTTGAGGCCAGTCGTGGCGCAGAGGCACAAAGTGTGACTGCAAAATCGAGTGGTTGTGGGTTCGATCCCCACTCGAGGACATGAAATATTTATTAAAATTTGTACTTTCATTTCTTCGCTCTGGTGTCAAGGCAAGGCGCAGCGTTGAGTTCCGCCACTCAACACGCAATGCCTCCAGATTTCGGGGAAAAGTGGGGAAAGTGGGGAAAGGAGTGTCTAAACACTAGGTTTCCTCTGCCTATCCTGCTGTGTGCGGGATACAGCGTGAAGCTGAAAAAAAAATATAATTCTTAACGGTGGAACTCAACGCGGCACTTTGTTTTAAGGTTAATATTTATCCGGTTATATAAATTTAAAGTATCAATTGGTTTTGGGTTCGATTGCCACTAGTAGCGGGGGAGTGAACTTTTTTCATTTCCTCGATCTGGTTACAAGACAAAGTCTCGAATTATGGGCGGCGCCTGGAATCAAGTGTCTTGACACCAGTTTCCTTTTGCCTACCTTGTTAAATAGCGTGAAGCTATTAATAATAATATTAAAATATTCATTAATTATTAATATATAAAAATTTTCTTCTTATCAAAAAATTTGCATAATAAATAAACGTCAATCCTGTTAATGCCACAGCACATTCATCAAACGATACCAATCTTAGAAATAGCTTCTAGAACGTAATTTCTAGAAATATACATGTACGAATACGCTTTTAAAACAATTTTATTTGTAATTTTGGTTTTTACACCTCCATTTTATAGTCTTTTAATTAATTCTGACTTTATTACCTTAGCAATAGAACAGGAAATGGAGTGATGTACGAAAAATACTTTCTTTCCTCGCAATACAAATGTGTTATACGCCTTTGGGATAACGTTTATTTTCGTTCTTTTATTCATTTTAAGACTTATGTTTGTTTAAAATCCCACCTTGTTGCCTGAAAATACGATTCCTTTTCAGTTTTTCTTTTCACGTAAAAGTTCCAGGGCTATTCATCACTCGATAAAGCGGGCTGTAAGATTTTTTTTTATTCAGCTCTTTTAATTAAACAAACTTGGAATATAGAGGATTTTCCGTAACGAGGCGTTGTTCTCGACGTGTAAAAATACTGTAGATCTTTCGTTTTGTTTTCTAAAATGTTCCTTCTGTATACAATGTTTTTATGTTTGTGTTATGGAAAATTTGAAAAAACTTTTTAAATTGCTCATTTGGTGCAACAATTACGTACTTGAAACAGTATTTTTAACGTACTTTTCAGTCGAAACGCGCGGCCACAAGCGTGCAATTGTAAACGTAAAGGTTGTGGGTTCGATTCTCACTGGAGGAAATGAAATATTTAATATTTTCATTTTTTTCTCTATGGTAATGAGGCAAAGCGCCGCGTTGAATTGCAGCACTCAACACGCAATGCTTCCAGAATTCGGCAAAAAATGGGGAACGGAGTCCCTCTGCCTAGCCATAAGCGGGATACAGCGTGAAGCTAAAAAAATACTTATTCGCATTTTTTTTATATTGCGGGAGACGCAATTAAAACTTGTAGGCACGCCCTAATGAAAAGTTATAAAATTGTAAATCAGGTTTATGTCGGACATCCGTTTGTGTTACGCAAATTTGTTGTCGTCGTTAATCGTGCTTATTTTATATAGAAATATTTTGAATTTCAATAAATTGAATATAGATAGCGTAAAAAAATATAATTTGGAATTTTTTGAGGCCAATAATAATTTCCGTACCTATATTTCTGTTTGTTACCTCTAGGTCAATTACCTCTGGTATATGGCAAAACTATTCGTTGAGATCCGCCATTCAACACACATTCGAATGCTTCGAATAGTTAAAGTTGCGTGTAAGATGGAGTGTCTTAACACTTGGTCTACTATCGATCCTGCTACGCGGACTACAGTGAAGCTAAAAACAATACATTCTTACTCACATCTTTTATATAAGCAAAACCTACACATTTCTTTTTCAACAAAACGACCATTCACAATATTATGGAACAAAATAAATAAAATTGATACAATTAATCTCACGGAAAGCGTAAAAGTGTTACTGTATACCGCTGATAGGGGTTTCCCGCGCAAAGATTTATTAATACAGACTACATACAGACTGCAGACACGCTAAACGATCCTTCGCCACAGATAAAACAAAATTTACAATGGCCGCGTTCGGCTTACATGTGACTTGTGGGGGTAAGGAAGTTTTTTATTTTGTTAAAAATGTTTAGTAAAAATGTTAATTTATTTTTGTAATATATATTTAATATTATTTATATATTTTTCTTAAATATAAAATACTAGTTTTTTTGCTAGTTTCACGCTGTGTTTACCAGGGTAGGCAGGAGTAAGCTAGTATTAAGACATTCCATTTCTTACACACTACCTAACTTTCCAGTTGAGTAGTGGAACTCAACGTCGCTCATTATCTTTTTTCCTTGAGAGGAAATCGCACGAACATCGCGTTTACAGTCAGTCAGCCAGTCAGACTTATGATTTTATGTTGATAAAATATATTTATAATAATGCGTAATGTATTTTTTTTTATATTCCTTAGGTATATTAATATTTATGTATATTTATTAGAACCCAGAGACAAAAAGTACTTAAAATTAGTTCTTTTACAATGTTAATCAAAAAGTATTATGTTGTAGCATATATAATTAATCTGTTGCGTTTTTTTATTATTTCAACACATTTACTCAAGATTTAAGACGGCAATTAAATAATATTAAAAGTGTAATAATAACAACTCAATTACAATTATGGTAATAATTTAAATTGAATTATTTATGGATACGATAAGAACTTTGTTGTGAAAATTGTATTTTTTTTTGCCTAACCGGTTTTATTTGCATACGATATAATGAAATTGTAAGGTTGTTTATCGCGCATGTCATAAATAAGTGAAACTTTACAAAATATATATTTAATTTAATGTTACTTTTAAAAAGATGTCATATGACGGATTTTGCCAGACCAGTAAAAAATATAAGTAAAGTACCTACATATATCTATATTCAATGTTATCTATTATTAATTAACTTTATTCTATTCTTTACATACTATGAAAAACATATGGTAGGCTGAAGGAATCTATTGTGTAAACGCACCCCCACGAACCGCCCAATTTTCCTGACATTACGTGTTGAGTTGCGGAATTTAACGCTGCGCTCCATATCACCAGAGCAGAGAAATGAAAATAATTCTACCACTGCTCTACGACGGCCTTAATAATAATTGGCATTACAATACAATTAAAACTATGATAATACATTAAATATAACTTATAAACAAGTTTCACTACAAAACCTAATTAAATCGACACGTGTAGTAACAATATGTTTTCTCAAATTACGTCGAATATACTTTAATTATCTGTAATTTTGGGGTGCCGTGTGTGGGGTCGGCCTTACTCGGTAGTCGTTGGCCTATATCTAATCTATATTAATTTTCTTTAACGTCTTGAATTAAAATTATGTAATAGAAATAAAAAAAATGTTGTTTGTTATCATATTTTATTGTAAAAAAAAAATAAAAAATGATTTCTTATTTATTAATTGTATAGTGACGCCGTTTTGAATAATTTTATTTGCTGTGGCTATTTAAAAATAAATTTATTAACTATAAAATGCTATAAATTCATGGGACTTGAATTACTTATTTTACACTTATTTTTTTAATTTAAGTAGTAGATAAATATATAAAGCTAACGGCTTTATAATCTACCTTTTTAGCTTTACGCTGTATCCCGCACATAACAGGGTAAGCAGAGGAAACCTTTAAATTTTGTGTTAAGATACTCCGGTCCCATTAAGACACTACCGTTCTCCACTTTCCGCTGTGGTGAAAGTCAACGCCTCGATTTCCTTAGTTTCGAGAGTGACAAAATAAAAATAGTAAATATTTCATTTCCTAGAGTAGGAATCGAACCCCGCATCGTTCTTTCTGTGCGTTGTTTGTCAATCAGTCAGTTAGAGAAGAGTTTTGTATATTGTATAGACAATGAAACTCCTTCGTTCCGTTCATTAATTTTTAATGCCACTTAAATATCCGAACAAAACTGTAATAGATAATTATTAGTAATTAAATATGCTTTGTTTCTTAATTAAACCCCTTTTATATAAATGGGCGTTTAATTATATAAAACATTTTATTGAAAGTACCTATATTTTCTTTACTTTATATTTACTTTACATTTACTTTTATATTATTTTCATTTCTGTAATATTCTTTTCTGTATTTTTTGAATTGTAATTTACTATTAATAAGTATATAATGTTGGTACCATTGTAAGGTATATGTTTTCTATATGTTTTCTTTTTAACTTCATGCTGTATTCCGCATATAACAGAGTAGGCAGAGGGAACCTGTTAAGATTAAGACCCATTCCTTAATTTAAAATTTTCGTGACATTGCGTATTGAGTGCCTAACCCAAAGCCATGCTTTGCCATGTTGCCAGAGCGAGGAAATGAAAATAATTTATTTCTCCCGAGTGGGAATCGAACCCATAACCGTCGCGTTTGCAGTCACTTTTAGCCACCGCGCCACGCCTGTCTTTAATTTATATAATACTTTACTGAATCCTATTTTTCTTTGTCAACAGGTCCAAGAAGCAGAAGGCTAAAGAAGAAAATGAATCCAGAAGAGAAGAGGCCAAGAACGGCGTTTAGCGCAGCGCAACTTGCTAGACTAAAGGTGAATAGAAATATATAATTAATAATTTTACATTTCACAATGAAACAATATTAATCATCATCATCATCCCAATTTATTCAGGACTCTACTATTACTTACACAACACCAAGCATATTATAATTTAGTTAAAAAAAAGCGCCTCTTGAAAATGCTAGCTACATAAATAAGTTGTAACAATCGTTTAAGAATTACAACGTAGCTCAATTATAACGCATGGCTTGGTGGTCAGAGTGCTTGGACGGGAAACAAGAGACGCGAGTTCAAATCCTGTTATCTATATATATAAAAGGACTTGTGCTGACTGACTGAGGTAAGACGCACGCAGAGCCGTAACCGCTGATGGTAGAAACGTGAAATTTGGGCAGATGTTTATTTTTATATTCTGGACATCCACTAAGAAAGGAATTTGAAAAATGTTTACCCTAAAGGGATGAAATAGGGGTTGAAAGTTTATATGGAAAAAAAAATTAATCTGTACCGATTTTTATAAAATTTGAAATTCAGACTCTTAAAAATATTTAATTGAACACGTGTTTCATGGTTTCTAAGAATTCCCCCCCTAAGAGTTCAAATAAGGGGTTGAAAGTTTATATGGAAAAATCTTTAAATTGCCACCGATTTTTATAAAAAATAAAATTCAGACTGTTAAAAATATTTTATTGAACATGTGTTTCGTGGTTTTTTTAGAATTCACTCCTAATAAGCGGGCGAAGCCGCTCGCGCCCCCTAGTGTTAAAATATTAATACGTTTTCTAATAAAGTATTTTTCTTGTGTCGAATGATACAAAAATGTTAAAAATAAGCAATAATTCCATGAACCAAATTTTGTAAAGTAAACAGTTGAGGAAAAAGGCATATTGTGGTTATCATTTTTACATTTATCAAATTTACATTTTATTAAAAACTGCTCCTGTCTGTATAGATTATATTTTGTTTTAAAATATTGTAGGAGGCACCATCCACGTCTGTAAAAAGTTTTCCCGCATACATTCATATATATAATTAGTTTAAAAAAAAGGGAAATTATATTATATTATATTCCACTAAATAAGCAACTTAAACAAAGATTCTTCTTAAGAATCCTATATCTTATTTTTAATCTAAAAATTTTGTCAACAGCACGAGTTTGCGGAAAATCGCTATCTGACAGAACGTAGAAGACAGGCCCTGGCTGCAGAGCTAGGTCTGGCTGAAGCCCAGATCAAGATCTGGTTCCAGAATAAGCGGGCTAAAATCAAGAAAGCTACTGGTCAAAGGAACCCATTGGCCTTGCAGCTTATGGCCCAAGGTCTCTATAACCATCGCACTGCGACAGAGAGTGATGAAGAAGAAGAAGAGATTAGTGTTACGTAAAGTTTTTGAATTTTTGTCAAAAAGATAGTTTGGTAACTAGAACAGTTTAAAATTATGAATTGTGTTTTAAATTTTTGATAGTATAATTTCAAAATTTATAGCATTTTATCAATTATTAGAAGAGTTTATAATTTTTTGGATATATAAACATTAATTGTGTCAAATAGTGACAGAGAAATACAGAATAAGAATGTATAAGCAAGAAAAAATAATAATAAGTATCTAATATAGTCTGTTTCTGTATTATTATAAATAGATAAATACACTTATGTAAGTATTATATACTAAATTGTTCCTCTATTGTAAATTATATTAAAACTATCTTTACTTTAATTTATTATGAACAAAAATTAAATAAATTTATGTATGTCACTCTGTGTGTCTTACACAATTTTGTCAAAATTTTGACAGCTGTTAAATTTAATGCCGTCCTTGAAATGTATGAGGACTTTTTAAATAAATTAAACAATATAGCTATATCTTTTTAACTGAATTATATACATAAAAAATCTTTGGTAATAAAAAAATAATCTAATTATACATTAAAAATATCGATAAGAATCGTTTTGATTTCATTCGATTTGTCTTTGATTTATTAAAAGTTTATTTAAGAATTTAACATACAAGTTACAATAGTAATTAAAATAAACATGTTTTGTCATTATTGTTGTATGCACATTGTTGATTTTATCTTTCATTTTGATATCTTTGACACTTTTTTAAATTATGAATTAATAAAAAACAACATACATGTCACTTCTTATTTATAGTCTGTTAGCAATCACCTTAATCAAAGAATATATGGATATGTTTTAGTGTTGATTTAAAAAAAAACTGTGTTTCAATTATTAAATTCATTTATGCAATATTTATTAAATACACATTCAACCCAAAAAGATGCGATGATAACCAATTAGTGTAAGTTAATTAAAATTTTATATAGAGGCTTATTTTTTAATGTTATTAAAAACATAGATTAAAAAAAAATAAGTAAAAAATAATATATTTTTCTTATTAAAACGTAATTATTGTTTTACACTTTTAAAATTATATTTTAAAGAAAGCAGCTTTTGAGTTTGTTGCCGGCTCTTCTCAACAGAACTGCGAGCCGGTGCGGTTGTAGCTTTCTAGGACTGAACTTACTGACATTTCTAAGATTATTGATAAAGCAAAAATAGGCACTTGTACAAGTTTTTTTTTTATATAATTATTATATACTCATCGAGGCCGTTGTAGTGGTTGGACAGCGACTGACTATAACGGTGATTATGGGTTCGTTTCAGGGAACTTATTAATTTTCTCACTCTGGCAAACAGACCGCAGCGTTAAATTTACCATTCAACACAACACAACGTCTCGAACGGGCGGAAACTGGAGAACGGAGTGTGTTAACACTAATGTTCCCTTCGCCTATCCTGTTATGTGTGATTAAGTGTGAAAATCTTTTTTATATCTATGTTTTTAATATAAAATGTGTATATAATCTGTAAAAATTGTAAATATTTTAAAAAAGAAAAGTCATATTTATATTAATAAAATTTGTGTTAAATTAAGATTTAGTCGAATTCTCTTCCATTAATTTTGTTCATTGTAAATAGTATTTTAAATTGTGTTATAGACTGTGTAGGATACGTTTATGAATAAATTATATGGTTTTTTTGAAATTTATTTGTTGTTTCTTTTTATTTCTACTATTTATATACTAAAGTGCCCGTAGATTTACGCCGCTCACTCGCATTCGGGCTGAAAGCGGAGGATGGAGGGTCATGACACTAGGTTCTCTCTGCCTACATTAGTATATGTGAGTATTCTATTAAATTTTAATAAAAATAGACTTTAAAATACATTCTCGTGGAACTCCTTTCACTCTTACAGGTTACAATTTTAAAATATATAAAAAAATACTCTAAGTAGTATTTTCCGTAAAATTCTAAATGATTACAAGATAATTATGAAAAAATTGACTTACATTTTAATTTAGTAAAACTCTCTACTACTACTCTATCTCGGAAACTACGAGTTCCAATAAAAAAAAATGGTTTTGGATAGACCATTTTTAGAAAAAAGCTATAAGGCTATAGGCACGTTACCCCTCAAAAGGAACCTGATAAAGTTCTGCAGCTATTGATTGCAGTTTCATTGACAACTGCACACGCACTCCTGAAGATACAGTATGAAGGGATAAATGGAGATAGACAGTTCTTGATCACGACCACAAGATTGTACGAATAATATGAAAAGGCATAAGCTTATATAATAGGCCGCAATATATAATTGCCCATCATAACATGTGGGCAATGCAGGTAAAGCTAACATTAAATGAAGTGAAGAACGGAGTGTCTTACCACTACGTTTTCCATGCCCTTATGCTGTTTCCCTTAGCTAAAAATATATACTTGTAGTAGCTTTTACAAAACAGAAACAAATTTAAGCTTCTCTAGTTTTTTCTAAAGGAATGCTTAAGTGTGCTTAGATACGACGACGACTGATTTAGTTGTTTTTATTTCTTCTATATAATAAATTAGGCTAACTGTCAAATAAATCATACAACACTAAATCACGCGTAATTTAGCTCTACTCGGAATCGAATGCGCTACTAATTGTTCAGTGTCCAAGCTTTTACGTTTGATGTAGGTATTCTTGTTTCTGTTTTATTAAGCCCCGACGCAAAGAGAGGCATGTTACAAGTTTGACGTGACTGTGTATTGTGTGTATCTGTATTGTATGTTTGTATGTGACATCGTAACGTGTGACCAATGCCTAAACAACCCGCAATATGAGAAAAAGTATATGTTTTATGTTTATTTCAAATATTTTATTACATATTTTATTATTTAATTACGTGAAAACATATTTTTTGAAACGTATTTGATTCACTCGAGAGAATGAAATATTTGTTATGTTGTTCTGGTAAAGCGCAGCCTTGAGTTTCGTCACTCCTCACACAATACCCCAAGAATTCGGCGGAAAGTGGCGAACGGAAGTGTCTGAATGGTGAATAGAGTGTTTTAACACTGGGTCCATAAGTATTCTGCCTACCCTGCTATGTACGGGATACAATGTGAATATGTAATGAATTCACCTTATCTACTAGATTACTAAAACTATGGTGCTTATAAAAAAATGCAGGAGCTGCGAACCCGCAGTCACCGTATGTATATATTTAAGTAGGAAGAATCTCGTTAGAAAATTGTTAAAGGTTAATTTTCATAATGTTTTCACAATTTAATTGGTGAATATTGAGAAGCGCCAAGTTCTTATGTCGGTTCTTAGTTTGTTACTTGATTTATGTTTATACAGTGTGATCGAATATTCGCAAATTAGTGTTAAAAATTAATATTTTTTTAAATAGAAAGCTGACTGTATTAGTAATACTGTAAAAAAATACTTTGACGTATGTTTTTTTGGACAAAAAATATGTATAACCAATTATTTTGCCGTTCTCTACACATTTTTTAAACATTGTGTGAAAGAATCTAAAACTATGTTGCGTTTTGTTTAAGTATATAAGGTAAAACTCAAATAATTGCGGCGCCACGATTATTACAATCATAGTACCATGTAATAATTCACGATTTATATATTAAAAAACAATTTTTTAAGAAAATTTCTCGCTTAGTTTCTTTTTTAGGTTTCTGTTCTGATTGTGCTACGCAACAAAGTGACTTTCTTCCGTCTGTAAGGATTTTTTAGCTCCACTACTACTATTTTTCTACTTATCCTGGATAACTTATCCAGTATATAGTAGGGTAGGCAGAGGGAATCTTACGAAAACAAGGTCCCCACAATTAATAATCATTTAATCGTCAATTAATAAGACATAGCTTGTTAAGCGGCCAACTCAGTTGCAGGAGGGAAAAAAATAAAATAATAGATTTTCAAGTTAAGATCGAGCCCACAACCATTGCGTTTACAGTCAGATATTCTGCCGCCATGCCATGATGGCTACTCTCGGAAAAATTATATGTAATGTATACGGAATCATTATAACTAAACTGTAAACTGTAATGAAACTTCTTTCATGAAATATCTAATTTAAAAAATCTATACTATAATTATGAAACGGAATAGTTTGTTTAGTTGGGCGCGTTAATCCCAAGAACTACTAATATTTTTTCCTACTACTACTACTAATATTTTGACAAATGTCAATAGTTTAGCTAGCTGCGGTCAGAGTTACTGGACCCTTAAAATGTGGCACACAACTCTGAGGCCCATATTTATAAACCGCTCTCAAGCCTGAGATCAATCTTGAGATTCAATTTTCACTAATAGATATTACAATTTATGAATGAAAACGGTATCTCAAAATCTCTCTCAGACTTGAGAGCGGTTTATAAAAACAGGCTTTAGATATTTTGATTTGACAGTTATATAAAAATGAACACTCTGTATAACACTATATTTGTTACAACGACAACTATAATTGGTCCAATTAGCGGACGCAAGCGATACTCATATATCACTGAAACAAACTGAAACTAAATTAACTTTAAATGGTCGATGCAAATATTTAACTAATAACGTTTAGGTTATATTTTTCTTTGTTTTCATAATATTTCTTGTACTTCAAGTAGGTACGCAAGGCAATAGGTTCCTACTTAAGTATTTTCTTATTAGTTATATGTCAGCTTTGCACTGTATACCGCACATAGCAGGGTAGGCTGAGAGAAAGAATTTAGTGATAAGACACTCCATTTTTCTCTTTCCGTCCGATTTTACATATTGTGTATAAAGTGACCTTCCTTTGAACCTGATCCTTTTGTAAACCGTCCAAGCGCTCTGACCACTGAGCCAAGAGTTCACATCAAGCTACGTCGAAATTCTTATATGCTTGTTACAACTTATTTATTATAGAGTGGGTTTATTTGATGAAACGTAACATGTAGCGTCCCACGATCAATTCACTATCTGACACAAAAATATTTTTTCAATTCAAATTTAAGTTTTTGAGGTTAGCGCGCTTAACCAAACAAACACTTCAGTTTTATAATATTAATATAGACAAATATATTTTCGAAAGATATATAAATATAGCAAATAATTTTAATATTCAATTATAAAGTTATCTCAAAACTAATAACTGCCGATGACAGCTTAAAAACTTATATAATGTATATAATACAGATTATAGATGAACACTTTGACAGATGTTGTCAGAGTACAAAATTTGAGTGTCGACAGTCTCGACTCGAAGTCAGTGAATATTCTAAAATTATATTGAAACATTTTGTTTATATTTATATTATTTTAAAGCATTCGTGGTGTTTTAGTGGGGCAGAGGGAACCTAGTGTTGAGACATTCCGTTTAATATTTCAGCTCATTGAAAGATTGAATTATTTAATTGGAGTATTTAACAATGGAAGTTAACTTAAAACTTGAAGTCATTGTGGCGATGCGAATGTTGTGGATTCGATTCCCACTTGGGTTTATGACTTATTTTTATTTCCTTGCTCTGGTAACGACATAAAGCGCGAGATTGAGCTCCGCCAATATACAATATCCCAAGAATAAGGCTGTGTATGGCGAAGTTAACACTAGATTTCTGTCTATCCTGCTATACTATGATACAGCGTGAAGCTAAAAAGGACTCGACATCAGTATGGATTGTCTTTGAAAAATCTAATACCTACACGTTCTTGCGGCAAGGATCTATAGCCCGATATTAGTTATAACTACTAAACTTTCAAAATTTTTATGCAAACTGATGTAACATTTAAGTCAATCATCGTGATCGTATGTTTGTTCATCACATTCTCACATAACTCCGTAATTGTAATAAGTGATGTTCAATGCGCTACATTAGTTAATAAAATATTGGTCTTCAAATTTACTTTTATCATTGTAACTTACAAAGGGTTTTTGTAAATAACTTTTTTTTTGTATTTGACCGGATGTTAATAGGAGCATGCTTAACATGTGTAGAAAACATAATACGAAATATAAATTTATAAAGAAAATATTATACCTACATAGAAACAAGGATTTTTGATTAAATATGTTTGTTCCAAACAAATTGGAACTATAGGAACCTAGTGGGAAGCGAGTGTGAACTTCCATCCCCCACTTTCCCATACCGAATTCTTGAGGCGTTGTGTTTGAGTGGCGGTAATCAACGCCGCGGTTTGCCTCGTTACCATAGTAAGAAAATGAAAATATAAAATTTTTAATCCCCCGAAAGAGAACCGAAGATACAACCGTCGCGGTTACAGTCACACCCTCGTGCCACCGCGCCATGACTGCCTTTTTTGTTTTAATAACAAAAATAGCAACAAGAGCTTACTACTAAAAAAATATATTCGTAAATATAATAATATCGTAATGTCCTAAGCACAAGGTTTCTTCATTTAAAAAAAAAAAAATCAGTTATATTAGCTACTAACCAAAAGTTATCTTTGACACATATAACCTTTCTCGACACATGAGCTATTGAAAATAAGAATATTTTTTCAATTTAAATAAGTAGTTTCTGAGATTAGCGCGTCCAACCAAACAAATTCTATCACTTTATAATTAGTATAGATATAGATTGATAGATAACCTACGTCGATAAACAAAAACAATTCTTCAATTTGAAGCATCAGTTCCTGAGATTAGCACGTTCAACCAAACAAAATTCTTTAGCTTTATATAGCGTTAGTGCTTATTAGGTAATGTCAGATTTTGTAGCCCTATTCAGTAGAATCAATAAAGGAAATGAAAAGAAAAGTTATATCATAATGTGGTCGACGAGTAGTGGCCGTCCTGGAGTTAGGCTTTGTGAACTTTTGCGGATTTTGCACTCGAAAAGAAAATAAAAATAATAAATGTAAAAAAAATCCTTAAATCAAATGTGCGCCAGCCATCTATTTTCAGGGCGGCCACGACTCGTCGACCGTACCTACCGTAAAAGTACCGATGACGTATCTCATATAAATCTTTCTTAACTAAGTTTTAAATCATTCACTATAATATTAGACGCGGTGTCTGTTATACAAGTTTAGATGAAAGCTAGATTGTTTTCTCGCTTTTTTAGCTTCACGCTGTATCCCGCATATAGCAGGGTGTGCGGGGTAATTTAGGGTTAAAAGACTTTGTTTCTGAATCCGTGGCATCGGATTTTCAGTTTCGAAGGTAAACGCCGCAATTTTCATTAACGAGGAAATGAAAATAATTCTTTTCCCTATGTGTGCATATATCCACATCCTATTTTTTTTTTTTTTGAAAATAGACCGAAAAAAATAATAAAAATCACTAGTTCCTTCCTTCAATTCTTTCTTTTATTAGCTTCACGCTGTGTCCCGCCTATAGCAGTATTGCCAAAGATTTATCAAAGCTTAGAGTTGAGACACTCCGTTCTCCGCTAGATTCGCTCTGAAGTTAAAACAAAATAAAAAGCTAAACGATTCAAAAATAGTTTCGAACGTTAAAAGCTAAAACATACATGCTACAGTTAGTAAATTAGTAGCAATTAGTGTGTACTTATACTTGATACTATCGTGATCTTTCTATGCTTTTTTTTACTACTTGTACATAGGTGGGTAGAGGGAACCTGGGAACCTAGTGTTGACTGGCAGAACTGAACTCGTTACCATTACTATACTTACTTATTAATATTATAAATGTGACAGTTTGAGAAGGTGGATGTTCGTTTCACTTACCAGCAAAAACTACTAAACTTTACAGTATCCACAGTCAACTATTACTTATATTTACATCAGAATAACAACATAGTCTACAACTTATATAATATAACGATAAGCTTAAGAGAACACGCTACTAAAGGTAAATATTTAAAAATATATGAAGATGTGTAGGTATCCATTAGGTGTTGATCGAGTCTTCCGGTACCTTAAAATTTCTTAGAAAATATGAATAGGGTGAAAATATAAATTGTCTCAATATGAAGCCCCAAAGCTTTTAATATTTCTTTTTCCTATATGTTATTTCTTTTTCCTGTAAATTCTTCCTTTTTCCGGCTATATTTCGAAAATATGGTAGGGTAGGGTAGTGCTGAGTCACTGTATTCCAAGCATCGCCCAAATTTCGGACGGGTCACTAGATAGCTTAACGCTGCTAGTTGTTCTTCCAATATGGGGAACTGAAAACAGTGCATTCTACAGACTGAAGAAAAGAAAATTTTGATAACTATATATACATATATATCTCATTAAAGAATGTTAAAATAATAAGCTATATTTTTATTAATTAATAAACTTATTACAAAAATATTAATTTTGAGCTTGTAATTCAAAAAATATATCGAAAACTAGTTACTTAATTTTTCCGCTCTCTGCACGAGACCAAGCGCGGCGTTGAGTTCCGTCACTCAATGTTTCGAATTCAGGCGGAAAGTGCGGATCATAGTGAGATATTTTTTTTGCGTCCAATAAACAATTTATTAACAATTGTTCCTTACGCACCGCACAAATTTCATGACATTATGCGTTGGCGGAACTTAACACCGCGTTTTTTTTTTTCATAGAGCAAGGAAATAATAATAGAAAATTTTCCCGAGTGGAAATCGAACCTACATATATTTTCTTAATAATATTAAAAAACCTTTTATTACGCATATTTTTCATAATAATAGTGTTGAAATATTCGCTAATGACGTCACGTGTGAGAAAGAGACGCCAATATATCAATTTTATAGGTGAGAACGGGACAGATACATAAAAAGGCTAACGATAAAAGGTGAAATGCACAGACTAAACACGTAGATGCGATGGGCGGAATATGTTTATAAAAAATATTTTGATGAGGCATTAGGGAATATATTTTATGTTTGCCTTCTTTTTAATTTTATTTTTTTTTAACTAACTTTTGTGCAATTTTTTAATTCAAAAAGGATACAAATTACTTTTAGGGAAATTTTTCCTTTGCATACTTTAAAAATATATCATATTTTATTTTTTTATTTTTTATTATATAATGTAAGTCATGCATGCTTTTACATGCTTTTTTTGAAATTGTGTTTTTTTTACTAGCCGATTTTCTCTTTTATCTCCATATAACATGCCATTGGCGAAGTGCGTTGTGCTCAGTTGGCACGTTCTGAACGCTCGGTTACAAGAGAAGAACTGAAGTGAACTATTTACTTTTATATACAATTTGAATTTAATCAACTAATGTCAATCTACCGCATACACCACAATCTAAATCCTTTTCTATCCAAATAAATAAATTTTCACTTTACTTCACCACCACCATCAGAAAGTACATATAAACGCAACAAAATCATTTCAAAATATTATCAGCTCACTTTACAACAATTTAATTCTAATCTAATACAACAACCATTTGATATATCTAAATTATCAATAATAGATATTGTCGCATCTTATTTGCATAATCTTTGGTACGTGCGAGCGAGACTGATATATTCAGAAGTCATATGTTAGAGTGAAACAGCAATAGCCAGGACCACCCAAGTTGAAGCGGTATTCATGTTCTTTTGACTCATTATTAGTCTTGATCGTTTAGTTATTTTTTTTATTTTGTTTTTTTTTTTAATTGAGATCTAGGTTTTAGTTTTTAATATTTTAATGATTGATAAGTTGATGATTGATAAGCTAGATTGGATGTTTCTTAGAAATTGTGTTTTATTTAATGGATAAATAAATAACTTTAGTTTATTTGTTTGTTTTTTGTTAAATTTTTGTTTTATCTATAGTACTGCTGTGGTATATTTTGATCAATATTAAAAAGCTATTAATCGAAAATTTTTGTTTACTTTATGAATAAATTTGTTAAATTTATATATTTCTTTAAATATATTTTATAATTTAATTAAAAAAAATGTATTGTCATTGCGATTTATTTTCCCAATAAAATAAATTATGTTTCCAATAATATAAAATCATAGTGTACTAATAACATGTTCTAATAACATATAAACATTCTGAAATACTTTAATAAATTTAATATTTACAAATAAAACAATTAAAAATTTTAAATAAATAATAAAAAAAAACAATTACTAAAGTATCAAAACCACCACACCAAGTATCAATCTATCACATTGCGCTACACAAGTAATACATTTTTCGATACGATTGTACTTGACTTATTTTAATTGAAAACATACGGGAGGAGATTTCCTTATAAAATTATATTTATTATTTATTTATCACAATGTAAACACGACGGTTGTGGGTTCGATTCTTACTCGGGGGAATTAATAATTTTCAATCACAACGCTTTGGTTCAAGATAATGGAGAAAGGTCTTGACACTAAGTTTTTTTTATTTACATGTATTTTTTACCTTAACATTCGTTGGGGCCGTAGTGTCACAGTGGAAAAGTAATCGCGACGGTTGTTGGTTCGATCCGTGCTATATCATTATTTTCATTTTCTCCCTCTCATAGTGAGACAGAAGGCGTCGAGTTCCGAACAAACAATGCCTTGAAAATTCGGCGTAAAGTGGGGAACGGGGTGTCCAAGTTCTCTCTGCGTGAAGTGAGGTTCTATATGCGGAATACAGCGTGAAGCTAAAAAAAGGTATAACAAACAGTACCTACAAGCCTTGATTATTAAAATGTAGAGCACCGGCCTGGGGCACTAGGTCACTAAGACACTAAATCACTACCCATTCTCTCACAATAGTAATCCATACAAATCCAACATCATACAATCATCAGTATCGGTGTTAGTTTAACGCCTCGTCGTATAATTTGAGTGATGTCTGATAAGTGTTGTTGTTATATAGAAATGTTTTTATAGAAATATTTTATAGAGAATTATTTGTTTATGTTTTAATAGTGTTTATATGTTTAACTAGCTACCCGCTCGCGGCTTCGCCCGCGTGTACTACACTTTTTTGAAGTTCCGTTTTCATATTTCCGACGACTTCTGGTAGCATTGCGTGATAAGTGGCGGAACTCAGCGCCGCTAATGCCTCCACACCAGAGCGATCTAATACCAATTTCGTGATCTAATAACATTATCATTTTAAAGACAATATTAATGTATTGATAGCTAAAGTTTCAGCGAATTCAATAAAACACTCATTTTGTAGCAATATACTCATTTTATAGAATTGCATGCAACATCATGTAATTCTTTATATTGACATATTTTTTATTATTTATGAACTGAATGAATTAAAACAAACGCAAAATGTTAAGGGAAGTTTCCCAAAACTGCATGTTTAAACCATTTCTAAGGTTAGCGTGAAACGCATAGTTAAATAAACAACATTTTTAAAAATAATTATTTTGGGTAATTTCATATTATTAATAAATAATTCCAATTGATCTGCTCATATATCTTTCATGTACAGACAGCGATGATATACAGTTTTATTATATGTATAGTTATATGGGTACTATTATTAGATATTATTAAAATGTCTCGAGTGTCAGGCGGAAAGAGTCTTAACACTATTTTCCGTTGCTTATTCTGCAAAATGTATGCGGGATAGAGCGTGCAAATTAATGTAGAAATGAATGATATAAAAACTTTTTTCTATTTAGAATTTAAATTTAGTGGCGCAGCCGCACAGTGCTCTATAAAAAAAATATTTTTGCTTCATATATTATATTTTCGAACTTTTATTGTGTTAACTAAATCTAGTTGAGGCCAGTAGTGGCGCAGGGGCACAAGTGATTGTAATCTCTTTGCTCTGGCCTCGATCTGGTAACAAGACAGACTCAACACGCCATGTCTCTAGAATTTGGCGGAAAGTGAGGACCTGGATACTAGATTCCCAAGATTCCTCTGCCTACCTTTTTATGTACAGGATACAGCGTGAAGCTAAAAAAAAATATCAATCTATCAATGAAAGTAATAACATATCAGCAAAAAGAAGCCTAGAATGGCGAAAAAATGAAGTTTATGGCATATTTTTATTATTTTTTATCAGCTTCACGGTGTATCCCGCACACAGCAGGGTAGGCAGAGGGAACCTAGTGTTAAGCCACTCCGTTCCCCACTTTCTGCCGAGTTCTGGAGGCATTGTGTGTGAGTGGCGGAACTCAGCGCCTCGACACCAGAGCGAAGAAATGAAAATAAATATATATTGTAAATAAATATTTATCTTCTTCGAGTGGGGATTGAACCCACAACCAGTCGATTTTATAGTCACACTTTGTGTCTCTGTTTCACGACCGGTCTCTATAATCTCTTATTATTTTATTACAATATTTAAAATGCAAGTTCATAGTCACCCAGTGGGACAGGGTTTGCCTTCATACGCCGTGGATACGAGTTCGATTCTCACTCGTGAGCTATTTGCATTTCCTCGTAGTAGAGAACGTCCGGTCGGCTCCCAAATTTAAAAATCAATATCTCTACGCAGCATCAATACCTCGGGCAGAAAGTTAAAAATTAACAAATAATCCATGTTTACTACTATTTATTATAAAAAAAGTACAGGATTTTTTTTTGTTGTTTTGTCACTCAAAAAATAAATATCTTTCTTTCACAAATAATGAAAAAAAAATTATTGATTAGTAGCATTTAGGATCGTAATAGGATTTATTCATAATATATCAATATTTGATAGCTTTACGTGTGTGCTATATCCCGCACCAAGCAGGATAGGTAGAGACACTCCGTTTTAAAAATCGAATTTAGTTTTAATATATGTTTATCTATTATCAAAAAGAATTATTTATCAGTCAGTTTTCTAGGATCTGATCTTATCAGTAGGTATATAAAGAGTGACGCGAACAGGCAAAAAATATAGAATAGAGGGAAAGAAAGAAAAGTGCCCGGTAACTCTGACCGCAGAACCGCGAAGTTAAAACTAAAAACAAACTAATTAACAGAGTGTTTTAACAGTAGGTTCCCAGGTTCCCTCTAGCTGCCCTAATAGCTTCACACCGTATCCCTCGTATAAAGAGGAAAGCAGAGGGAATCTAGTGTTAGAATACTGTACCTCACACACCGCACAATTATCAAAACAATGTTTGTTGAGTGCCGAAACTCAACTCAACTCGTTACCTAGCTACTAGAGTAAGACTATGCAATTTTTCTTTTCCTCGAGTGGGAATCGAACCTGCAACCATCGCCTTTACAGTCAGACGCTGTACGTCGTATGTTATATATGTATTTAAAGCGTACTACATCGGGTTCAACCATAAGTGTTATTAATAATGCCTGTTACAGCACCCGTAGCGTTGAGTGGATGTACCTGTAAGTGATTTTTAAAAAAATTGAGTTCTAATTTTTTTTTATTAGAATATACCTATAAATTATTTGTTTTGTTAATATTCTTCCTTCTGTATTTATGTATTATTAGGTGTTTGTTTTTATTAGAAAAACATTAACTCTTAACAATTAATCTCTTCACAGTTTTTTATACAAAATAATAATAAGGAAAATATTTCAAATTTAATAGCTTTCTTTTAAATGTAATTAAAAAAGATAATTACTACTTTAAATTGTGAAACATAATAACTACTTTACATTGTAATTAATCCATTTAATTGAACAAAATAATTAAAATTAAAATATATATTTTTTATATAAAATAGTAATTTAAAAAAAAAATACCAACGAGACCTGTAAGATGACAATATGATGGATTCAGTTTCCATCAGGAGCACAACAACACTTTCCATAGGACGAAACATATTAAGCCACAATGTCTCGAAATCGGGTGGAAAATAAAAAACGGAGTGTCTTAACACTACGTACCCTCTGCCTACACTGTTATATACGGGATAAAGCGTGAAGGTACTAAAAGAAAATTTAATGTATTTCATATACATTTAGCTATATCCATATTAAGCTAACGTCAGCGTCGTGTGTGGTCCAGCACTATAACGTAGTACATGCATATATTGTGATTTCTTTTCCCGCCAAAAAACCTGATTTAATTATTGTGAAGAATTGTTATTATTATAAATATATATTATATCTTATATATGGTGTATCTATATCCGATTATTATTTGTAGAAAATAAAAATAAATGTACTTATATGGAAATTTTAGTGTACATTATTAAGTGTATAATCTCCATGTAATAAAAAATATATATCACTTTTTCTTTGCTAAAAATAGTCCTGGATTACAGAAGAATTCCTTGGCTCCGGTATCCACGGCCTGTGGTGGTCGAGGAGGAAGGAGCACCGTCATAGGCGTAAGAATAGGGGGGCCGGGTAGGCCATGCCCACCCCAGAATAAACTCAAATTTCAATCCTGAAAAAATAAAAAAAAGTCTTTACACGAACATATCTGTTTAAAACTAAATTCTTGCCCCCCAAAAATATCTCTAGATACGCCCAAGGGCACCGTAAGATTTTAGTGGGTAGAGTTGACGGCCTACATCTGCCAGTCCAAGAGATTCGCTCAAGTTCCTTTTACTGGAGGCGTACCCGTAAAAGGAAGAGGAGATAAAAGAAAGAAAAAAAATGGATGGGGAAAAAGGGCACCTACTGATTCCATACAACGATCGATTTTCGAGTCATTGCGTGGTGGCGGAACTCAACACTGCGTTTTGATCAGGGAAATATCATAGCCATCGTTTAATCGGGTTAGGATCGATTATTTATTTTCTTTTATCTTTGTTTACTTCACTCTTTATCTCGCATAAAATAGGGAAGGTAAAGGGCAACTAGTATCAAGACACTTCTTCCTCCGTTTCGTTTTGTACTTAGGTATTTCGATTTGTAATTACTGTGTTATATCGTTTTTAAAAGGTTAATTTGTGTTCGTGGGTTTGATTCTTTTCTTATTGTCTTAGCTACTGGTGTAACAAGACAAAGTGTGGCGTTGAGTACCGCCACTCACCATGAAATAACTCGAAAATTGGGCGGTGCATGGGAATAGAGTGTGTTAACACTAGGTTTGCTCTACCTACCTTGATATATGCGGGTTACAACATATAGCTAAAAGAAAGGAAAAAAAAACTTTTCCACGTTTAAATATAATATAACCCTTATATAACTTTTTCAAAATCGCATAATTGATAGTAATTGTGTTATAAAAAAATATATCTCATGAAAAAATACATATACAAAATAGTAAAAAGGATTTATCCTAAACAATAATTGAAACTAAATCAAACCTGGGACGTTCTGTTAATAAATATTTCATTGACAAACGCAGTAACCTGTCAAAATATTAAAAAACACACATACACTCACACATATAAGCTAATAAAAAAAAAAGTATTTTTTTCCTTAACTTTTTAATCGATCAATGATCTAAGGTCATTCCGCTTTACGGTCTCAAAGTGATTTTGTCAGATCGCATTTTGATTTAGTTGCTTATAATGTATGAGAATTTTTAATTTGGTCATTTGATACTGTGTATGTGTTTTAATTAACACGCCCTTGTGGTTCAGTTGTCAAAACTAATTTGAGTTATAGGTTGTGGGTTTATATTCGTAAAATAGTTTTATGTGACTATAATCGCGACGGTCGTGGGTTCGATTTTCATTCTGCACCAAAGACAAAACGTGGCGTCGCCACTAACCATTCAATATATTCCCTCTGCCTACTCTGCGGGATACAGAGTGATGCTAAAATTAATAATAATAATCCGTAGAAACCTTGCTGATGGTGTGGGTTCCAGTCTCAATTGATAGAGTGGCTAATATATAAGGAAGTTTGAGTAATAGCATTTTTATTGTATAATAATAGCATTTGTATTGGTATTAATTACAGTTTACATCAAATTACAAGAAATAGCTGTTAGATATTAAAAGAATATATCTTTCACTGTGACCCGGTAATGAGCCACTTGCTTGTAATGAGACGCATGTGTCTCATAAAAACTTAATAATGGTACGAGGCCGATGTCGAGCGACACAGAGTCTGGCTTTAAAAGCGACGATTGTAGGTTCTATTCTCAATTGAGACCGTGGTTTTTTTTTTCATTTCTTTGCTCTGTTAACACAACAAATGTAAGGAGGCAAAGTCTCAGCGTAATTATGCCAGAAATGCGAAACTACAAAAAAATATGATCTAAATAAGCTCATTAGTATCTTTACAGAACAACGACTATCGTTGAATAACCATAGATTATATCTATGTTAGATCAATTACTGAGATAGTTTGACAGATGTCTCATTTTGACAGGTGTCGTGACAGCTTATATATTAAAAGGTCACTAGAAGTAGAAAAATATGTGTATTTGGTCTCAGTTGAACTTTTAATTCATAATTGGGTTGTGTTTAGACACAACTTTTGTATGTTAGGGGAAATTGCGGCGCGGCGTTAAGTTCCGCAATTTAATATACAATGTCTATTTTGTTCTGTTCTTTTGATTATGCCATTCGAAGTATGTATGCAGAACACACGAAGGACGGTAAAATAGACCATCAATATATACTTTTATTACATAAAAGAAATAATTTTAACATTTAAAAAAAATATATTATAGAAAATATATTTAAAAATATAGAAAAAACAACTCTTCCGGCGGTGGGACAAGGGTCCATGCCATCGCTGGTTGAAACTCCAGAGAGAGGAAGCTCTTCACAATACCCGCCATCTCAAGTAAAACTGCCTTCTGCATTTGGTTCTTGATCCAACATCTAATCGATAACCTCTTGACATGTTGTTCGAGGCTTTTCGCTATTAAACCGTTAACTGAAACCACTATCAGCGCAATCTCATTGGCTAAGTCCAAATATATATATATATTTTTCAGCTTCACGCTGTATCCCGCACACAGCAGGGTAAGGGAGGGAACCTAGTGTTAAGACACTCCGTTCCCCACTTTACGCCAATTTCTGGAGGCATTGCGTGTTGAGTGGCGGAACTCAATGCCGCACTATCCCCTCGGCACCAGAGCGAATAAATGAAAATATAAATGTAAATAAATATTTCATCTCCTCGAGTGGTTATCGCACCCACAACCAGTCGATGCCTGTAGCCCACTTTGTGCCCATGTGCCACTACTGGCCTCAAATATTTAGTAATTTTACATAGATATATTGTTGCACAATAGGAAGATGCATGTTAGAAAGAAGACATCCAATGTCTCGAATTTGGATGGAAAGCGGAAAAACGAGTGTCTCGTACACTTAATGTCATCTTACTAAAAAATACATTATTCATGTGAAAGTTAATGTGAGGATGGATGTAGGTTTCAATTTCACGCTGAAACTACTGAGTGGACTTGAATGAAATTTTACAGTAATATAGCTTATATATAAATAACACATAGAAGCAGAGGGAACCTAGTGTTAAAATACTTCGCTCCCCAGTTTCCGACATTGCGTGTTGAGTGGCTAAATTCAACGACACGGTTTGTCTCGCTCGACATTAGAGAGAAGAAATGAACATATAAATTTGAATAAATATATAATTTCCTCGAGTGGGGATCGAACCCACAACCACTCACGTTCACAGTCACACACTTGTGCCCCTGCGCCACGACCTGCCTCAACATTTATATAAACATATCAATTTATATAAACATTTTGTATAATTTTGCTATAAAATAATAATAAATATATGCGGACAAATCCGTGTTTTGGTCCCTAATTTTTTTTATATACAAACAAATGAGAAACATTTTCCTTATTATTAAGAAAAGAAAAACAACCCAAGTGAATTTTTCACGTCAATCACGTCGAAAGTAATTAAATTTTAATCAATTCCTCCATACTGTGGCGTTAAGCAAAAACTGTTGAGACGATTTTGATACGGTTCTTTATGATTAATACGGTGCCAATTTTTTAGATGATGCTTTAGAAAAACACTATTTAACTTGAGTCGCATTTTTTGCTAGAGGCCACCGTGGACGAGTGGAACAGCGTGTAACTGTAACGCGACTGTTGTGGGTTCGATTTTTACTCGGGGATATGAATTATTTATTATATCTGGTAACAAGATGAGGCCAGTCGTGGTGCAGGGGCACAAGGTGTGACTGTAAAGCGACTGGTTGTGGGTTCGATCCCCACTCAATTAAATGAAATATTTATTTAAATTTATGAAATATAAGTTCCTTTATATATATTCATTTCTTCGCTCTGGTGTGGAGGGCAAAGCGCGGCGTTGAGTTCCGCCACTCAGCACACAATGCCTCCAGAATTAGGCGGAAAGTTGGGAACGGACATTTTACCTAGAGACCATCCTATAAAACGATGGTCTCTAGGTAAAATATCCAATGCAAAAAATCGCAAATGATTTTGTCGCAGTTTAAACTACTGAGAAGTCTAGTTTTAACTATTTTTCTTTCAAAATAAAAATAAATGTTATAATTTTAAACGTGTTTGTAATTGAAAACTACCCTTGTTAATAGTTCAAAACAGACATAAAAGGTACTTTTGCAATTTTTCACTTTCGATACTTTACTTAGGGACCTTCTCGCAAAGTTTGTGAGGATGGATTTTGTTTGTTCCACTTTCACGCAAAACCTACAGAACTGATTTTGGTGAAACTTTACAGTAGTACAGCTCACACATCAGAATAACATAAGTATAAGCTACAATTTATTTAAGCATTTTGTATAATTTAGTTATAATATAAGAAGAACTTTAAGGGGGAGAGAGAGACCAGTCGTGGCACAGGGGCACAAGTGTGTGACTAGTTGTGGGTTCGATTTACACTCGAGGAAATGAAATATTTTTATTTTCATTTCTTCGCTCTGCCATCGAGGCAAAGCGCGGCATTGAGTTCCGCCACTTAACACGCAATGCCTCCAGAATTCCGCGGAAAATGGGCAATAGAGTGTCTTAACATTAAGTTCTCTCCGTCTACTCTGCAATGTGCGGGATACAGCGTGAAGCTAATAAAAAAAGAAAAAAATCGCAAGCGACGCCGCGTTTAGTTCCCTAGTTTACACATACCACAATTGGCCATATTATAATGATCAAAATTGTAAATTGATATATTCGCGAGCGTCGACCACCCACGCGGCGGCGCGCGGCGATGGTGTTTGTTTTTGTTTGCTTGTTATGTGTGCCGTTGATAGATTGCGCGGACGCTCTCTCTTTGAGTAGGGTTGGCGGTGGTAAGTTTTAATTTTATTTATTTAATTTGGCCTCTTAATTTTCGTTTCGTCGTATCCTGCTTGTAGCAGGCAGAGGGAACCAAGGATACTCATATCGCCCAGTTTCTGAGACATCGAGACATTTCGTGTTTTGAGTGGGGGAGCTCAATACTACGCTTTGTCTTGTTACCTTTTGGTTTAATAGAAATAGGTATAATTTTAAGGTTCGGCACCTCAAAATAAAAAAAAAGCTGATCTCTCGTAATCCATTTGTATATAAAAATATTGTTTCTCAGGTATGCGTGGAAATGTAAAGCTGATATTCTTATTAGTATTTAAACAGTGATTTCATAATTTAAATAAAATGTTCATACCATCATCAGGCGCCTTTCACTCAGAGATATGAATCTACTATCATTTCTTAACTCACTAGTTCTTGATTTTGATCCGAAGGCGCAGAACGAGGTCTCTTGACACTAGAATTCTCTCTGTCTACCTATCTAATGTAGTTGATATTTGGGATACAGCGTAAAAAGTAAAAAATACATGAGCGTATCTAAAGCTTTTCTAGGGCTCTAGGTTTTATAGCTTGAAGTAATCTTTTTCTGTAAAGATATATATTTTTTTTTCAAACTAAGTTTTTTGTTAGACCAGCTCAGCTGGTTGTTGCCGTCATCATGGTGCTGACACCATTCTGGAGTGACCACGGCATCCCATTTTTACGCCCATGTTTAATCTTATATCAAAGTTGACAACCCTACACGCGCGTGAGCTGTTTACAAAAACGTATTACGTATTGATCGCGATCGATAGCTTTTAACTAATTATAATTATTTATAGTTCAAAACAAAGGGAAGATAAAGGAAAATGGGTTTTAAAATAAAAGTTGTAAGATAAAAAATTATAATATCATTTATTTTTCTGTTATACTCGTAGTTCCTATATTGACATGGCGCCATGATTAAAATTTGTTTATTTCTTTACTAGTTATATATAAAAGAGATGTCTGTACATTGGAATTTAAAGTGTGAAAATTATTGATTTATAGGATAGGCACAGTGTGTGTGTTTGTAAGCGCGATGCTTGTGGGTTCCACTCCCACTGGAGTAAAGGTATTATTTAAATTTCTTCACTTTCCAAACAACCAAGTTTTGATAATTGGGCAGTACTTAGGGAACAGAGTCTTAACACTAGGTTCACTCTGCATACCCTGATATCAGAGGTATACAGTGTAAAAAGGATATACAGTGAAAATCTAGTATTAAAATATTCTATATTCGAGGGTATAATAATTGGACAATCTGATTTATTTACTGTTGAAGTCAAAATCAAGGTAAAGTTATTATTTTATATATATTGATATATTTTTTTAGCTTCACGCTGTATCCCGCATGTAGAAGGGTAAGCAAACAATACCTAGTGTTAAATATCCCATTCTCCACTAGAACTCCCATTTTTCCAGACAATATTGCTTGTGGTGTGAGGAAACCTAATGTTAATAAGATTTGTTTCGCTTTTCGCGATTCTTATACATTTAAATAAAACTATTTTATTCGAAAAATGAGCGTATTTAAAGGAGTTCCTTTAACATACACTTGTCTTGTACCTACAACCTTCTCAAGCAGTTATGTAGTACTTACACTCTCTCAGAGACAGCACCCTTTTCCCTACCCACCCGTTATAGACTCCACTAGGCTAAAAGCATTTATCTAATGTTTTCTTTACAATTAACCTAGTGTTACGACACTCCGTTAAGACGTCCAATTTTCAAGACATTGCATTGAGTGGTGGAACTCAACGCGCTTTGTCTACCACCGGGGAAATGACACAAATCAACTGAAAAACGAGAGTGAATCGAACCCACAACCATCGCATTGACAGTCAAGTAATGTCAATATTATGTTATATATTATATTTACAATAAAACATCTGTGAAAATACTTTTTCATATATAAAAAAAGCTAACTACAGGTGCATAAGGTGAATGATCTTTTGACGGAATAAAAATGGTTGACCACCCACGAAGCGATCTCTGTAAAACGACCGTTTAGTATTGGCCGCTGGTTCCATACATTTTGTTTGAGTGGAAAGCTCAACTTTACTTTGAATTATTAGTCATTCTAACTATAATAAATGATCGTCGTATTATAAATGTGTACGCCGCTGGATCAGTTGTTACAAGAACGATAGTATTCAGTACGAATTTCTTTAAGAAATCGCTAGTAATTATCCTTTCATTATAAAAAAGGTTCTTTTTTAACAGTGTGTAGTAAGTGTTAATAGAAAAAAATTGTTTAATATCTTTTTTTTTTATTTCTGCAAGCGAAGCGATCGAGGATTGCTGGGCGAATCGATCAGGCAGCAATTATTTTATTTCAATATAGTTTAAATTTAAGACTAAGTCTGCGTTGTTTTGCGGTGTTAACTTAAGTGAATCAACTTGCAACATTAATGTGAAGCAATATTTTATACAGTGTTAAAAATATGTAATAAATACTTATTTTAGCTTCACGCTGTAACACGCACATAACAGGACAGGCATTGAGATCCTGGAAACTTAATGTTAAAACATATCGTTCCGTTTGTAAATTGAACCTACAACCGTCGCGCTTAGAGCTGCACGCACCACTGCCCCACGACCGCCTCATAAGGTATTATAATAATATAAAAGTTCAATCCTGAAGAGTGCTTTTTCTTAATTAACTAACTTTAATTAAACCTAGGTTTCATTTAAATTGCGTAATATAAATGTTGATTAGGGTTTGCTTTAACTTGTTCATATAAATCTTAACGGTAAAGGCAATAAGTACCGATCGGTAAACGGTGAGGGTATTTATCTTCTCTTTTCTTACTTTATAGGGTTCCGTATATTTTAAGGAAAAAAAGGAACTCTTATAAGATCACTTTGTTGTAAGTCTGTCGGTCTTTGTCTCAATTGTTGCCTTTATCTCAAGAACGCTTGGAGATATCGAGTTGAAATTTAAAGCATATACTCACATCTACGGTCCCTCGATTTTCTGAAAAATCATATTTGTACATTAACAAAAAAAAATTAGGCCGTTTATATGGCAAAAGAAATCAAAGTTAAAACTTCCGGTTGATCTAGAATTATGAAATTTGGCAGCTAACATCTACAGGTAGTGCTAGTGTAGAAAAAAGTCTGTAAACTATACATTTATGGTTAAATCCTAAAAATATTAGCTTAAAAGGGGGACAAAATTTATTATAAAAGCCGAGAGTGAAGTATTAGATGAAAGGGTTTGGTGTGCATATTCCAATGCATATTTTATTCATTTTTAATAACGCACTAATTGTACAAAACTCTCAGTGGGAGAGCCCGACTCGCGCTTGTCCGTTTTTTTAAATTCCGTTTTCGTTTTTATATTAGTTTCACGCTGTTTTACGCATATAACACAAAACAAGGGCAACACAAAACTAAAATATATTTCTGGGGCCAAAGTTAAAAATAGTCAATATATCTGTATCATCAGAATTCATAATTTTTATTGAAAAACTTAAGCATTTTCAGCTTTTTGTATAGCATATGAAAATATATTTTACCTTGTACCTACATATGTATCCTTTGACGGTCTATTTCTCAAAAGACTCATATGCTATAGCACTTAAACCTATATTTATAATCAATACTAATATTATAAAGCTGAACAATTTCTTTAATTGAACGAACTAATTGTAAAAATATTTTTGTATCAGATGGTCCATTTTACATCTTGTTAATCGTTTTCATGCAATCTAAAAATAATATTTCAATTCAAACCAGAAGTTCCCGATGTTAGCGCGTTCTTATAAACAAACTCTTTAACTTTAACATCAGTATGGATTGGATTTGAACCTTGCACCTCTATCAACATGTTAAATAAGAAACCGATTGAAAAATCTCGTTTTTTACTCCCGTAGAACCCTTACGGAATATAGAGTGTAGACGGGGCCACTCCCGTCGAGGAATGTTAAGGGAATCTCTGAACGGGTTTACATGTCGCGTTTAATATAATTAGACAATTTTAGCTATAAATGCGATGGTTGTGAGTTCGATTACCGGCGTTAAGTTCCGACAGTCATTGCTTAACGTCTTGCATTCAGGTGGAAAACGGAAATGTCTTGGCACTAGGTACTCCTCCTTCTAATCTCTATCCTTAAAATGAAAACAAAACCTATTGAATTTACTGCATATTACAAAAGTTAATTTCTTTTCGTTTTGTTTTTTATCGTCGAACTGTACCTGTACCCTATCAGGGTAGGCTGGGGGAACCTAGTGTTAAGATACTCCGTTCACCAACTACCACTCGCTCGGTTAGACTTACTGTAGGATTGACAATGCTGAAATTTCTATATACTATCCGAAAAGTAATGATTTTTTTAACTATTAACTAATTAACTCTAGAGAATATAAAAAAAAAAGATTTTAAATATGACAAAGCCTTAATTGACCGACAACGGTCTAAAGGAAATTTGAGGCGGCACTGTGTGTGACTGTAAACGTAACGGCTGTGGGTTCGATTCTCACTTGGGGGAATGGATTATTTAATATTTTAATTTTCCATGTTTTTCTAATAAAAACAATGCATGGCGTTGTATTCGGCTACTCAACACTCAATGTCTGAAAATTGGGTGGCATGTGGGGAATGGAGTGTCTTAACCCTCGTTTGCCTCTGCCTACACTGCTATATGCGGGATATAGCGTGAAGCTAAATTTCCTATAAAGCTATATAAACCAACCCTTACAAGAGGTATTTCTAACGCCCTACAGCTTAAATTAACTGTTTTTTTCTTACAGGCAATTTCGTTGGATCGATTCGCGATGCCATTCCAATTGTTAAATTGAGTTTCTGTTTCACTTAACTGCTATTCTTATATCTTTGCTGCTTTCCGCCCGTAACTGAAGCACTGTGTGCTTGGAAATTAACGCCGTTAACATAGATCTCTTTTTAATTCAATGAAACAACAAAAAATAATTATAAATTTCATTTCAATTATTATTTTCTAGCTCTATAGGAAATTGAGGTATGGTAGAACTTAACGCCGCACTATATCTTATCATCTGCTATAGTTTAAGCTAAATAAAAAAAAATACTTCGAAACATAATATTCTTATTATATTAAACAATGACAATCGTAAATGTAAATTATTTGTCTAATGGAATTTGATGTTTGGTGGAACTTAACGCTAGCTCACTATATCGCATTATCATTCATTGGAATGAAAAAAAAGAATCGATCTCTATTTTAAAATTAATACATATAGTTTTTAACTCAATTCGAAATTGAGATGGAGTGGTACTTAATGCTGTTAGGAGAGAAAAATACTTAATTAGAAAACGTATAAAAATTTGAACGTAGCGGGACTCGGACCCGCGCCGCCTGGAAACCGACCAGGTCCTGGTTTTATACGTTTCCTAAATATGAATTTAACTTAATGTACACTACTACTACTGTAACTGTATGTATGTAACACTACATAATTTATTACACAGATGTGGACAAAAAAATTAAACAATATCAATTTGAGACACTAGTGTCTTGCCATATTAGAAATTGAGGTAAATTTTATTATTCAAATCTAATTTTGTATATTTTTATAATTATATGCTCAATTTTTTTAGGCAGGTAGGCAGAGGGAACCTAGTGTTAAGACACTCCGTTCCCCACTTTCCACCGAATTCTGTAGACATTGCGTGTTGAGCATAAATAAAAAATAAATAATAACAACAATATATTTAAAAACAACTTGTACAATTATTTTCTCACTTCATTAATTTAGAAAATATCCACCATTATAAGATCACAGGTTCAAATCCCAATTAAAACTAAAAATAAACTCAATTCACCCATTGCAAGTGTTTCCACACCCCTCTCAATGGCAATCTTTAATAAAGTTCAAGGGGCACCCTTTTAAAAACATTGATAAAACCCACTTCGTCACGCCGCCGCAAGAATTTCAATAAAAAATACCGAAAATTTCACATAAAATTGTCCACACCCCTCTAAAACAAGGGGTAGGAATGTAATTTGAATTTTGCGTAATACATTTTCAAGGATCGCGGATTCGATTCTTTTGAAACTTGGAGAGAATAATATAATGGTAAGCTACTCTGTCTATATTGTAAAAGCTATGAAAACTATTAACAGGTTACTGAAATACTATAATTTTGGTATAATTTATATAACTTGACGCTAATGCTTTATTATTTTTTTAAGCTTAAATCTGTATCCCGCACATAGTAGAGCACATAGTTCCCATTAAGATATTCCCGTTACCTATTTTCGAATTCTGAAGACATGCCTGACAAATGGTGGAACTCAACGCTGCTTTACCTCGTTACAAGTCGAAAATCAAAATAAAAATCCACTGCGCCACGACTGGCCTCATTCTATTGAATGTTTTTTATTACCTTATTTTATCATGTATTTCCATGCACATTTGTTTATTTTTTCACATGTATGCTAAACGGCAGAGCTAAACGCCATAACTAATTCACATATAGGTAAGTAGTTTGAAATTTGCTGTACAAAGTCAAATTTAAAATATTTTTCATTTATTCATTGTCTAATAAACATGTCGCTACCACCGTACACCGACTAGGAAGGAACTTCTGCTAAGAAGTCGGCAATTAAATCAACAGTTTTCAAGTTAAAATTAGCTACAATTTTATTAAGACGAATTTTAAATTACTTAGTTTTAAAAAATATATCGAAAAAATAAATAAAACAAAGCAGGCTCATTTTGTAATTTGTTTTTAATACTTTTTTTATAAATCGCTACTTAGTTTCATATATCGACAATATTTTTAAGTCCACATAAAATTGATTTATTTGTATCAGGTTAATTAAAAAAAAAGAAGAAAAAAAATATGACACTTAAAAATACTGTCAATACGTCTTTCCAACTAATACTGCTAAATTGCACAATAAATAACTTAAAAATAATTATCATTAGAACTGATTAATTAAATATTTACATATAAAAATTGTTATTTTACAAATGAAATGCGTTATTTTTTTTATACTAATATCATCTTTCCTTGAAAAATAGAGACAAATCACTATGCTCATAAAGTGAGTCACAAAGTGTATTTTAAACATTGTGGGTTTAAATGACAAATACTTGTCAAGACAATGAAAATAATGAAATACTTATTAATTATTTATATTAACTTTTTTTATTTTAATGATGGCAAGATTGCAAATTGATGGTAAAACAATAAATATTCATTAAAAGAAAATGAATGTAACAACTAATACATATTTACATAAAATATCTGAAATTAATACTTTATTAAGAAATAAACGAAATAATTTTGTCATTAATGATTAAGAGTCATTTTTGTCATTAATAATTAAATGATTAAGAGAGACCAATGGAAACCATATTGATGTCGTTATCATTAGCAGCAAATGTGGAATATTTTTTATTATTTTAGTTTTTGGGCAAATCGTTTATTGATTTACAAGAAAAAGGACTCAATTTGAAATTTAAACAATAGAAAGTATTTTTATTTAAGGACAAGGATTAAGTTTTGTTAAAAGATTGGAAAATCTTTTATTAATAATAATTGTTTTAGAAACAACAATATTAAAATATTTCAGTAGAAAATTAATTTCTTTAGTTATTTGTGCATATATAGTATATAAATTTGTGTATCACATAATAATGTAAGAATCATTATGCATTGAGTCCTTTATCTTATACTAATAAAACATTTTTTTTTTGTGAAAATGTACGAATAAAATAAGCAATTTATTGTACATACATATATTACATTTTCTTTTTAATTTACCAATATTGATCAAACTTTTTAATTAGTCCTATGTACAACATCAACATTAAAAGTTATTTATTTAAAAAAAAATAAAATCTAAAATTTGTCAAACGTCAGATCTGTCAAATCATGTATTTTTTTCTTTTATTTTCGTTTTTAGTACATTAAGTATAATAGCCTCCTTGAAATATGATCTAGAATTGTCATGAATATATAATTGTATAACCAAAATTGTTTTGTAGAAGTTGCCTACAATCTACCATTTAGTTTTTATGTTGGACTAATATCTAGATATAGATCTGAATTTCCAACTACACTAGAATCTAGATATTTCTTAATTTGTGTTTGCTTGTCTTATATTATGGTGAGAGGTGATATTTACAAATTTATTGTATTTTTTTTGTATGTAAATTGATTTTAATAAAACTTTTTTTGTAACTATAACTTGATTATGTCCAAAATAAGTTTCATTACTATACAAAAAAAAATCAACTTCACTTCACCTCTCAGATATCAGCCAATCAAACAAAAGAACAAACTAAGTACGCACTTTACTGTCGACTTTGTTCTCTTTCTCTTGCTTTCATTTCTAGTTCTTCTTCTTCCTTTGTCAAGGGTATTGTACTGTGATTGTAAAGGCCTTGGGCCATAAGTTGTAAGGCCAATGGGTTTCTTTGTCCAGATGCCTTTTTGATCTTTGCTCGTTTGTTCTGGAACCATATCTTTATTTGGGCTTCAGCCAGGCCTAGTTCTGCAGCTAGGGACTGTCTTCTCCTTTCTGTTAGGTAGCGATTTTCTGCGAATTCGTGCTGTTGACAATATTTGTGATTTTAGATCAATATATTATTTGGTATATGTGTTTAATGTACTGTGATATACGTAGTTGTGCCTCATAAAATTTTATTTAAAATATGCGGTAACTGGTCAATTTCAAATATGTATGTAGCTATATTTAAGTTGTGATTTAAAGAGACCTTACAATAAAAACAATAAAGACACAAAATTATATACAAACCTTTAATCTAGCTAGTTGAGGACCAGAGAATGCAGTTCTGGGTCTTTTCTCATCCGCCGAACCTCCATCTCCTGGTGGCTTTTTAGGTCGTCTGGTGCGAGGACCTAAGATGGAAATAAAATTTTAAAAGAAAGTCTTTACTTACTACAAAAATCAATATTTACATAAAAGTGTAATTTATCATGTTCTGAAGGAAAGCTAACAAAGAATATTAGTGTAGGGTATTCATTGATCTACGATGATAGAAGCAGTTTGTTGAAGTATAATTTTATATTTTTTTTTCATTTGCAGTCATGTACGAAGTCATTACTTAATAGTGTCCAGTTTCCTAAGAAAGACGATCAATTAAAGAAATTTATACACATAGTACTCGATGGGTATAATTTATTTAATTTATGTTTTAAGGGGCCGTTAAAGTATTACGTAAGCAGTTTTTTTGCAATTATTGACCAACTATGTCATGAAAAATTAGCAATCCTCTTAAAAATATTTCATTGAAAACGTCAAAAATAAGCAAACCCAAGACCACCCTACAGTGCTTACGTAATGCTTGAACGGCCCCTAACCTTCAATATTTATATTTTATGCAGTCAATATTAAATAAAGAATATTATAATAAAAAAATATATATTTATTAGTTTAATAATATAGAAAATTCTTTTTGGTTAAAATTAGAGTCAGTATTTAAAAAAAATATAAGAAAAATATATCATAAATTTGTCTGGATGTATTTTACATAAAGTTATCAACAAAAAAAACACAAAAATAAAACAATAGTTAGTTTATACACACAAAGAAACACAAAACACACAAAAAGCACAAACAAAAACAGATGCAAAGTAGTCCGTAGGCATTCCCGTCAAGCGGACGATGCAATATCTTAACCAATTCATACATCACTGTGTCATTTTAAAATTGGTCAAAATATTGCACCGACCGCCTCACGGGTACTCCGAAATTTACCTGAAATTAAAAATATATAAGGCACACAAATGAAAAATACACAAAATAATGACAACACAAAACAAACACATGCAAAAAATTAAAACTTATTATTTAATATTAGCTTAATCTCTTCCAGCTTTGACTCGTCGACCGTACCTACTGTCTACCTACTATCCTCTGTACTTTGTCACAGTTTATTTATATCTCCTCGGCACAAAGTGTGACTGTAAACCGACTGGTCGTGGGTTCGATTCCCACTGGAGGAGATGAACTTATTACTATTTACTTAAATTTATATTTACATTTCTTCGCTCTGGTATCGAGGCTAAGTGTGGCATAGAGTTCTGCAACTCAACACGCAATGCTTCCAGTATTCGGCAGAAAGTGAGGAACGGAGTGTCTTAACACTAGGTTCCCTCTGTCTACCCTGCTGTGTGTACATATATAGGGATACAGCGTGAAGCTGATTTACTTTATTTTACATATGTTTAATTTATTTTTACTTACTTATTTCACAATTACAACGTTTTTTCAAGTGTTTTTAAGATATTCGAAGTCCTGGTTACCTTCACGTAAAAGCTAAAAGATTTTAACCATTCAACTACAACTTTACTTCTAACCTTTTAAAATTCCTTCCTTTTAACCTGATGATTGATTACGGGGTCGATGGCCTCACACTTTTTTTAGGTGACGTTTCTTAAATCTATTATAGGTGCTTAATTTTATATCTTTTTTTCGAGTCACGCTCCATTGCGTCACAAAAAATATTTTTAAAATCTTTTTATGACAATTTTTTTGAAAGCCTTTCATACAAGGTTGTAATTAAATGGTTATAATAGTAAGTGTTTAGGCTTTAAGGAGTTCAAGTCCTGATATGTACATATTTTTATGTTTTTTTTAGCTTCACGGTATATTCCGCACATAGCAGGGAAGATACAATTTTTAATAATTTTAATGATTTATTTTCATTTCTTCGCTCTGATAACGAGACAAAACGTGGCGTTCAACTTTACCATCTAAACACAATGTCTCAAACATTTGACTGAAAGAAGAGATGTAATTTCTTAACTCTAGATTTCCTCTGTCTACTCTACTTACTACATGCGGAACACAGTGTGGAGCTAAAAAAATTTATTTTAAAGAAAAACTTAAAATTTGTTATAAAAATGAAATCATTTTAATTACTTTACACACATAAAAACAAAACGTCAAGCTGAAAAAAAAAGTGCGCTAAATAAGCACCAACCACTTAATAAAAGGTCAAAAACCAAGCATTTTGTTTATGTTTTTGTTGTAAAAAGTTTACTTCCTTTCTACAGATTGATTGGCAGTCTTGAATGAAGTTTATAAATATTTTCGATGAAACAACATTTATTTGGTATCAATTGTGAGATAAAGAAGTGAGGATGTTTTTTAAGTATTTTATAAAAAACATTAATTAATAATTAAATTGACTAAATTTGTTGTGTTGTGACTAAATTTCATTTTTCTTCTTGGTAACTCAATAACCAAATAACTATTATACAATAATCAGGAGGCTCCATGTTACATGATTTTAAATAAGACCTCAGAGAATACAAGAAAAACAACTTTATAAGACCAATATCTTGAAAACGATAAAACTTCGGCCTTTGCCTTTTAGAGTAAAAATTGTTAGACATCCTCTAACAGCTGTTCCAATTTATCTATCAATCTGCCAATCACCCTGTATATTGATTGTGTTATTTAAAAAAATGTTAAGTAAACATATTATATTTCTTATTTCGTTCATTTGCTGCAACAACGACGTATTTGCAATATTTTGAAACATTGCAGGAGACTTAATCAAAGTTCGTGAATTGCGTTTACATTCACTATTTAACTATTTAAAAAAAAAAATACAATTACGTCATTGTTGCACCAAATGATTGTGATTTGTCGTCGTTGTTATATTAAATACATTGGTTTTTTTTTAAAAGCTTGGTTACTATTTTTCAATACATCCACACAAACAAATATATTTTTATAAGTATGTATATGTATGTTTACTATAATAAATAAGGACTCATAAATAATAATTCGTGTAAAATAAATATAGATATAAGATATTTAATTAACATAAATCAACTTGCAAATGGGCCTTCGTGGTACAGTCAGTAAAATCAGTTGTGGATTCGATTCTCACTCGGGGGAATTAATTATATTTATTTTGCCGCTTTGGTAAAAAAATCTCGAAGATTGGGCGGTATGTAGGGAACGGGTTTTGTATGTCTTAACCAGTGTTAAGACACTCCGTTCGGCTCCTCTGCCTATCCTCTCATGTGCGGGATATAGAAAGCTAAAGCTAAAAAAACATACAAATAAATTACTATAAGCATATGATTATATTTGTTTTATGAATTTTCCAAATAATAAAAAATAAAGAGATTCCACACACTATTTTCCCATAAAATTCTGTCAAGCCCTGACAGTATTTTTTTTTAATAAATTAAATATGTTATTAATTCATTGTTTCTCACAGTCATTCCGTGAGCGCGTCCCGTACTTACTTCGTCCTGAAACAAAAGAGAAAACATTATCAATAACTGGTCAGTAAGTATTTTAATAAAGTAATAAAATTTATTGACATTATAATTATGAGGCTAGACGTGGCGCAGCGGCACGAAGTGTGACTGTAAAACCGACTGGTTGTGGGTTCGATCCCCACTCAAGGAGATGAAATATTTACCTAAATTTATATTTCAATTTCTTTGCTCTGGTGTCGAGGCAAAGCGCGGCGTTGAGGTCTGCGATTCAACACGCCATGCCTCCAGAATCCGGCAGAAAGTGGGGAACGGTGTGTCTTAGCACTACGTATCCTCTGCCTACCCTGCTGTGTGCGGGATACAGCGTGAAGATGACTTATTTTTATTTTTTATCATTATTTTTAGTTGATATGTGACCGTCACTGCAGCGGCATAGCGTCGGACTGTAAATGTTATGGTTGTGGATCGATATCTCACTCGATGATTGAATTATTTTCAAAAACACAAACAAAAAAAACACGGTGTTGAGTTCCACCATTCAACATCCAATATCATGAAAATTATCGCAACACCAGGTTATTACACCACTTACCCTACTATGAAATGAAATAAAAGAAAGTTTTATATATTACAAATTTATAATTTATCTAAATCAGTTCTGATTATCGGTCTCCTATCAATATCAAACCAAAATGAATGTAACTTAACCCAAAATGATTCTTACTTACATCAAATTTTCATAAGAACTATATAAAGCGACAAATTATATAGATTTTTTTAGAAAAATTGTAGTTTATGTTTTATTCTGATGATATCACTATGAAGTTTCATCGATATTCGTTTAGCAGTTTTTGCGTGAAAGTTAAACAAACATGTTCACAAACTTTTACATATTTAATATTAAAAAATAAATTAAAATAATATATATTATGGTAAAAAAGCGAACAAAACCAAAATCAACAATTAGTATAGAGTGGAGATAACTTATCGAATTATTACATTTGAAATCCAAGCGGTATAATAATGGCTTAATTAGCGTGCTCGTGGGAGGTCCAGAGTGACGCGGGGCAAAGTGGACATACTAAGGGAAAATGGAACAAAAGATATCATGGGTACAGTACTATATCTGATTGTATACTTGTATGATTGTTGTGGGTTCGATATGCGGGAGGCACAATTATTTTTGTTTCACTGCTCTGTTAGTTCCGGTGCTTACCATGATGTCTTGAATTCGTTTGGAAATAGGAAAAAAATGTACCTATATATATTTAAAAGATATTTACATAGAAATTTACCTAAATAGTAAATTTCAATTTTGTAATATGAATAGTTTCGTCTGTCCCTTATCCGTCAAGCATTCAGTAACAGAAGAAGTTTTTAAATATAGTTAGTGGCATGGTAGGCAAAGGGAACCTAGTGTCAAGACACTCAATTTTTTACTTACCGTCCGAATTATTACAAATTATTGAACATTTTCTATTAGTAATTAACGATAAAACTTATCTACACTGTAATAATCATATATAAGTCTTAAATTCTTCGAACAGCTGTATAAGATGCCACCAACGATGCTTAATGAAGACATTTCTGCTATAATCAGTATTGTGTTAACTTAAAATGTACCTTTTTCTCATATATATTAAGTTTATTTTACGTTAATTAGCTTAATGAATAAATGTTAAGTATAATGATTAGTACCAATCATAAACTATGTATGAAAGATGGAGGGTAGTTAGGAATTTATTTGAATTTGAACTTTAAAACGTTAATTTTAAGGGTTGTTTTAAATCGTTAAAAAATAATTAAAAGGCTACTTTACTTACTTAAAATGGCAACTTTGTGCTTAATAATAACTACAATAAGATTTATTTCAGTTTTAAAAATTTGTAATATTTTTTTTAAGTGTAATAAGTTTTAACACATTGAAACAGCACAGTAATTTTCTTAATTCCTTTTTTTATTTCCATTTTTTTTCTATTAATTAATCAAAGGAAATGAAAATACATCTACGTTTTTTTTCTCATAGCAAAGTAGATAAACAAACCAAGAGCTCATTCGGCGGAACCGAACGCTGTGCTTTGTCAGAGCGGAGAAATGAAAATAATTATTGGGAGCTATATTTTATTATAGGGACCAGAACACAACAAAGTGCCACGACGCGATGGCCGTAAAAAAAATAATTAAGAAATATAAACATTGACCAGAGTGGAAATCGAATCCACTACTACTTACAGACAAATACTTCGTAAGTACGCAATTATGGTTAATTACTATTAGAAATTATTATCTCTTTATATCTTATTCAAGCCATTATGAGACTTATTACATTGAAATAACTGAGAAATTCCATCAACATAATTATTGATTAGGGTAAAACCGGGATAGACGCCGCAGTGGGAGAGATGCCCCATATTCAAAATACCTAACTTCCCGAACTCGCGACAAAAAAATAATTGTACAAGTAGGAGCGTCAGTCGTCCCGCACCTCAAATATCCACGGACATTCGTGTAATGAGGATGCGTTTCGCGAGGTTAAGTAAATATCTCCGCGGCGAAATGCTTGAACGCGTCAAAGATTTAAAGGTTAGTATTTGGCGTTGTATAACTTTATAATTAGTAATCAATTCCGTTATATTTTTGATAACGTCGATGTACTAATTCATTAAGACTATATCTAAGTGTTTACAGAATCTATTTTATTTATAATTTACTTAAAAAATACTTTGGCATCTATCCCTATCACAAAGGATAGTTGCCCTGATTTTTCGAAGTATAGGTGCCCTTAGGGGCATCTATACCTTCATACTCAGTATATGGAGTTAAGTTAAGAGTTTTTTGTGTATTTATTAAATTAGCATTTTTTATGTTTTAAGTATATTTATTTTAGAACTTTTTACTGACTTTAGCTCTACTATGCCGCGAAAATATAAGAGAAAGGAAGAAGTGCGAGCTCGAGTATGTTCTTGGACTGCAGGTTGCAAAACTAAAGGTTTGCCTGTAAAAAAAACTAAAAGAGATAGACAGGATAACGTCAAACATACAAATAAATATATCTGCATTGAATGTTTTGAAAACTATAAAAAAAAACGAAGTCGCAATCCGACTGGATTCAATGGGTAATGTGTCAGAACTGGCTACATGAAACCTGTACACTTTTCAGAAATAATTGCGCAAGATGTGGAAATATAAAAACCCAGTCTGGCTATATTTCAATTAAATTGGAATAACGAATAATTATTATTTGAGATAATTAGAGAATTAGAATAGATAATTAAAAAATATTTTGTTGTGTTCTTTTTAACATAAAAATATATAAGTAATTGTACAATGAGGATGTTGGCATTTATAATATTATAATATTTTGATTTATAATATTAATGTTTTACAACAATAATTTATTAAGAATTTAATTTTGAATTTTATTTAGTTTTGTTGTAAAATTTAACTTAATTAAAATATAATTATGGATGTTGAAACTTAAGAATTTATATTTTAGTAAAACAAATGTTTTTAAATTTTAATAATGATTACCTATTTGTGTGATATTAGAATTATTTGTCAATAATAGCAATTATAAGGTTTTAAAAAACACTATATACTTTTCATTATTATGATTCATGTCTGTTGGAAACAATTGCTGTTTTAAAATTAGAACTATTTAACAATTGGTTTAGTTTTTTCGTTATCCCGGTATAAAGGGCACCTATCCTGCTCTGCAGGCATCTATCCTCCTCAGTATTTTCATAGTGGGGCAACTATCCATATAGATAGGCATCTATCCTCAAAATTAATGTTTCACGAAAAGCTATTTTTTGTAAAATCTATATTTGATTTGTTGAAAAAAACTAAAAGTAATTAATCACAAAGGATTGAGCTAGCTAAATAAATAAAAATTATTCCTATAAAATGTATATTTTATCTAATTAGGAGGCTATTTCAAAAAGTGGGGCATCTATCCCGGTTTTACCCTACAGATAATAAATAAAATGAGCAATTAAGAGGTATTTATAGTCTATTAAGGATCAAAGGGTGGTAGCCGATGCGTTTCCGGTTATAAATAAAATGGGAAAAAAGCGAAAAATTTACATGTGGGAATATAAAAATCAACAGTTTAATAATATTTACTTATTACTACTACTATTACTTTAAAAAAATCTAACACTTTCTGGTGTTGTTTTAATTTTTTTTTTTCAGGTTTCCAAGTTATCCGAAAGCAAAGGAGGGAAGGCAAAGGAAACTTTATTATCAAGATATGTAAACACGTACTAAAAAACTTAGTTGATTGGCGGAACTCAACGCCGCGCTTTATGTTATTAAAGCGGAGAAATCAAAACAATTTGTATTATGCCCTTAGAGTGGCTTAACACTAGTTTTTTTCTAAAAACCCGTAAAACTGTGAAACTAATAAAAAAGGCAGACGCCGCCACATTCCAAAATTCGGCGAATAATACGGAATGGATTTATTTTTAAGGGAACTGAGTGACTTTTCGTAAGGTTCCCAGGTTCCCTCTGCCTACCGCGCTTAGTTCGGGATACAGCGTGAGGCACAAACAAAACAAGAAAACTCACAGAAAACACAAAATAATAAACTATTAGGTATGCTAATAAACTAGGCTTGTAATAAATTAAATCATTTTGACGTTTATCGCTTTATTATCTTTAAATGAACGGCCATATTGGTTTATAGATTTACTTTGTCGTTTCTTCATAAATAATAGTTATGTGAATATTCTTGTATTATATCAAAGGTATGTTTATCATTTATACGTTAAATGGGTTACTTCATTTTTTTAACTTACCGCCGTATAGCGGGGAGAGCTGGGGGAACCTACTCTTAAGACTCTCTGTTCGCTAAGCACCTTTAGGAGGAACCTTAAGGAACTTTAAGTTGCGCTTTGATTTAATGCAATGGTATTTTTAAAAAAATACCCTCGTAAGGTAAGATAAATAAAGTGTGTCGAATTCCACCCTTTTCACAGTTTTATAGTTATCAATTGCAAAAGGGAGTGTCAACACTAAATTCTCTCTACTTTTCGTTAATATCTATATATCTATCTAAACTATACTATTCTATAGGTACCTAATATTATAAAGCTAAACAGTTTGTTTGGTTGAACGAGTTAATCTTAGAAACTACTAGTTCTAATTAAAAAAAACTGTATGTGTTGGATACTCCATTTATCGAAGAAGGCTATACCTGCTAGCAAAATATTAGACATCGATCACGAGGGCGAAACCGCATGTAAAAGTTAGTATATAAAAATTAAAAATTAGCTTCACGCTGTATCCCGCACACAGCAGGGTAGGCAGAGGGAACCTAGTGTTAAGACACTCCGTTCCCCACTTTCTGCCGGATTCTGGAGGCATTGCGTGTTGAGTGGCAGAACTCAACGCCGCGCTTAACCTCGACACCAGAGCGAAGAAATGGAAATATAAATTTAAGTAAATATTTCATCTCCTCGAGTGGGGATCGAACCCACAACCAGTCGGTTTTGCA
>JAATLQ010037763.1:6673-63539 GCA_013421005.1 Heliconius erato x Heliconius himera | reverse complement strand
AAGATCGTTCTTTTTCTCTGTGTTGAATTAATTACGACTTAAACTTAACTGTTATGATTTATGAAGGTAATCTCCACTAATAATTCAATTTTGTTTACTTTATTGTATAAAATATTATATAATAGTGCTTCAAAAATATATATTTTTATCAACAATCATATAACCCAGACGTTTCGAACGTCATTCTTTAGCCAGGGTCATACCAGCGCGATTGCTGTATAATATTCGCTGGCAAGCTATTGCCTTGAGTTCATTCAAATGACGATAAATTTTTTTTTAATGAACCAATTTTGATGAACCAAACTTTAGAACCTAAGTTGAGTTAAAACAAAGCAATTGGTAAAATTTTCAAGTAAATCGGTTCAGTAGTTTCAGAGAAAAATGCGGACAACAATATGTCGACAGACAGACAGACAGACAGACAAGAAATTCAAAAAAAATCTTTTTGCTTTCTATTATTCTTTTTAAGTGTCCCTCTATCCATTTCAGTCAAAATTACTAAATGTACAGACAAAATATTTTTACTGTCTTATTATATATAGAGATTAAGTATAGATGAACACAAATATAAAAGGTGCACTACAAAGGCATTAATAAGTTTTTTTTTATAATTATATATAATAAATAATATATATAAAACATTACCGATGTTGACGAGTTAGCGTGATCCAAAGAGAAAGTGCTGATGACATTATAAGTTTACTTAATGTGATAACACTTTCTTGACATTTACCTCACAAATATGCATGTTATTTTAACTTAATAGACTTAGCACGTCTTGTTTAGTATTCTAGATGAATGTAGAGTGTAATTTGAAAAGTGCAGAAAATTCCGTTCTCCACTCTCCAATTAAAAAGAGACATTGTTTGGGGTGATTAAACCCAGTAGTATCTAAGTAGTTGAGAACGTTGTGGCGCAGCGGCACAGCTCCTGTCTCTAAACATGACGGTTTTGGATTCGAATCCCAACTTTCTTTATTCTCTTTATCTTCTCTAATTCGGGAAAAATGAACATTGATAAAATTTTATCGTAATATCACAATTTTGTTTTTTGTTTGATTCATTTTACACTGTTCTCATTAAAACTACCCCTAAATATTTTTGGTATTAAGCAGAGAAAAAATTACGCGATTTTATGATCTACCTACTTGTATCTAAGTAATAAAATAAAAAGTTGTAATTATTGTATCATGCTGTCTATAGTGGACTCTCCGGAAATTTCTAGCAAGCCACTCTAACTTAGATTCACATAATGCACGATAAAATCGTATTTTTTAGTTTCCTTTTAATTATATTATAATTTTATCATATTCGTTTCAATGTCTTATAAAATATACTAGTACAAAAAACATTTTGCATGGTTATTAATTAGTAACTTAAGCCTTAGTCTATTGTCTATTGAGAAATCACAAAAACTGTTTTAAAATATGCTTAGCACTTATACCTACTTAAAATTGATGATGTAACGCTTTATTGTTGTAGTTAATGTGAAACATCACGTAAATAACCATCTATATTTAATTAATTATTGTTTTCTATACTTTTAGAGGCCAGTCACGGCGCAGGGGCACAGAGTGTGATTGTAAAATCGACTGGTCGTGGATTCGATCCCCACTCGAGGAGATAAAATATTTACTTACATTTATATTTTCATTTCTTCGCCCTGGTGTCGAGGCAAAGCGTGGAATTGGGTTTACCTCACCCTCATAAGAAAACATACGGTGTTAAGTTCTACTAGAAAGTAAAACATAAAATACCGTTATTTTAATTTCTGCAGAAATTTCGAAAAATCGTCTCTTAGTGCTTATATACTCCTTAAGTAACCTACACGCCAAGTTGGACTTTTTAGGCTCATTAGTTTCATCTGAGCGTTGACTCTCTGTCACTTACTAACGGAAGGGAGACCTAAAAGATACCTTCAAGAATATTGTAAAAAACAGTTAATAGACAAAATTGCGAAGACAAAATCGCAAAATGAGGCTAATCACAAAACTAGTATAAGCGGATGTGGAAGCCCCGTTCTTTAGAAACGCTATAATCGTGATATACTTCGTTTACTAACATGATGGCACTTTAATGGACATTATGAAAACTTATCGCTACTGTGACGCAGTGGGATAGAGACTACACTTGATGGATGTGGGTACGAATCTCACATAAAAATCTTTGAAATGATTCTTGAAAAAAAATAATTGAATAGACAAAACAGTTACGTAAATTCGGCATAATGTAGAAGGGAGTGCCTACCTTGAGTAATGCGGGATACAGCAGGAAGCTTAAAAACACCTGCATTTAAAATTATTTTCTTTTCCTATAAGATACAGGATAGTCAAAAAAGGTTGGAAGAATAAAGGGTCTAACTCTAAACCAGTGTTTCCCAATATTTTTTGTGCCATGTACCCAACTAACCTTTCTAAAATTTCTATTATTAATATATAATATATAATTATTATAAAAATGAAATCAAATACTTATCAATTATATCTATATAATATATGTGAATATATTAACGAACTATTACAACAGTTTTGACGGACACTTATTTTGAATGAACACCAACTGAATGATGTGAAACACTACGTACGTTGCGATGAGCCCGTGATGGCTCCTTGAAGACTCCAACCACCCAGTTGATATTTTGATCTCGTCAAACGAAATTATACCTAATAATTATTTATGGCAATTATTTAAGAATTTATCTTTTTTTGTTAAATTTGGCACCGATGACCGACTAGATCTATGCATTGCATATAATGGGCCGAAGCGAAAGAGTTAAAGTGGTGCCGAGTTCATTTTTGAATAAACACTGCTCTAAGCAGTTAATTTGGAAAGAATATACTCCACGCTGCTCTGCTGTGACGTCAGTCAGTGTTGTAAACAAATACTGGTATTGGTAATAATAAGCTATACACAAAGGTTGCGTTGGTTATGGGACACTGTTTACAAGATCGTATGACGTCATATCTAACTGATTAGAATTTTTTAAAATTGATGTGATTTTTGTTTTAAAATTCACTGTTAATCCTAGCGATCCTGATTGTGCATTTTTTAGTTTTTTTTAAAAACTTTATTAAACTCTTGTCGATAAAGATATCAAGTGGCTGACAAACAACGCACAGACCAAAACTAGTGGACTTAAAAAGATGAGATTTGACACGTACTCGTATGTAGGTTAAAGACTTAAAGAAGAGGAGAGCTTAAAATTCCTACGAAAAAGGAAACCAAATAATGAAATATTTCATTTCTTTAACATTTTAAGATGTTTAAAATCAACGCAAACAAAATCGCGAGTGACAACTAGTATAATAAAATACCCGATTGAACCTTCAACAATCATAAATTTAGAACTACTCTATTATGACGTCATTATAGTCCGTAATTATAATATTTATTCATTCTTAAAATACGGTGATTTTCCTAACATTTATATATAACATTGACGTTGTTTTATATAATTGTTGAAGACAATGAAATAAATCTTTTTATTTCTTGTTACGTCATGAACTAATTGGTACACTGTTAGTGTGTAGTAGTTTAGTGTATTTTTGAGGAGCAAGGACTTAAGTAATATGCTATGAAACTTCCATTGTTTATTTAATTAATTATCTACGTGTTTGCAGTTTTATTAGGATTTCTAAGAGAAAGAAATTTAAGTATCTCTAATTTATCTGTATTCTCGGGAGGAGTGCACATACAAACCACAACATTTTTGAGATAGACGTGTATATTCTGTCGCACTTAAAAATATTTAAATTGTCCAATACGTGTCTTCATACAAAATTTACTTATAAAAATACATATATATTAAAATACACGTTTTTGTACAAGACTAAAATCTTTATAACCCGTAAATAAGTAAAATATAACCGTACGTAAACAGTTACACGCTCGTTTAGGCAGAATGTACGTATTGCTGCCGTATTGTTGAGACGAGTCGTTATCTCATTACGATCTATTACATGAATCGACATTACCTGATGCGGAACTAAACGGTTAGGTCACTTGTTACCTTTTTTTAGCTTCACGCTGTATTTCGCATACAGCAGAAAGGCAGAGGGAACCTAGTGTCAAGACACTCTGTTCCCTATTTTCCACCGAATCCTGGAGGTTTTGTTTTGCATGTTGAGTGTCGTCAACGCTGCGTTTTGCCTCGACGCCACAGCGGAGATGTGAAAATATTAAAAAAATAATTTTCTCAAGTGGGAATCGAACCTACAACGCCACGAGCGCCACGAGGGGCCTCACTACTTTTTAAGTAGAAACTAAACGAAACGATTAACGTGATTTAAGATATTTCTTTCTTGGCAAATTATTTTGTTTAAAAAGATTGGTGTCCTGATTCTATCACATGGTTCCTGAGATAAGCGCATTCAACTAAACAAATTTTGAGCTTTTAATATTAGTATAGATAAAGTTATGTTTTATATTTAGCAACGACGGACGTTGCAATTTTTTAATATAATTACAAAAAACTATTTAATCGGAAGAAATGTGTTTCAATCTTTTAATGATATATGAATGTATGTGTATGTGGCAGTAGACATGTAACAACGATGTTATTGTTTTATTTATTGGCATACAAATATTTTGTACGCATGTGTGCGTATGTGCACATGATTGTGTGTGCGTGGGTTTTATAATTATCAAAATTTTATATAGTGGGAAAATTTGAGGCAGTTGAGTCACGGCACAGTTGTCTGATTATTATAAACGCGACTGTAGTAGAGTCACTTCCTCGCTGGAATTAATTTCATATGTTTGACAAGACTTAACGCGGCGTTGGAAAGTAGGGAACTGTGTGTGTAAACAGAAGTCAAACGAAAAAACAACAATTGTTATTCACCTTTTTATGCACATTCTATGAATTTATTTTTATATATTTTATAAAATACAGTAATTGAAAACAGAAAAAAAAGACATAAGAACTGGTAAATAAAATAAATTATCATAATAAATTGCTAATCATTTATTATCTATGTATATAATAAAATTGTACGCCATGTTGCTGTCTGTCCAAATCCTATCGGTTTGGTTTGTTCGTGTAACGCGTTTGTGCACGCTTTGTGAATATAATTTTCTTTGACTAAATTGTTGTAAAATAGAAGCTATTCTATAGGATTGTCTAAAAAAATGTTTCCAATTTATAGTAAATAAATTATTTAGCAGTTCAAGCGGGCGAAGCCGCGAGCTTCTCAGCATGTAATATAATTATAATATAATTAGTTTTTACATACGGCTTCGCCGTCGAGGACAACTGGATGTATTTATTATAAATGAACTATCCGACACATTTTTTTTTTTAATTGGAGCGAGTAGTTACTCAGATTAGTGCATCCAACTTTACAAACGCTTCTCTTCTTAATGTATTCAAATTCTCTTTTTTATCTAGTGATATTCTGTACATTAAGGAAAAGAGAATATTTAAAAATGTATAAAAATATGATCATAGCGGGACTCGAATCCGCGTCTCTTGTAAACACTAGATATAAAAAAATACATACTAAACAAGGTCCTGTTTCTACCATATATTATATTCTATAGTATACACTTGAAACAACGTAGTTAATATGTATTTGCATATTAATATAATATAGATATTCATTTTAAATGTAAATTGAGTTTATTGAAAATAATACCATCACAGTACATCACGTTCAGTTCTCACGATTTGAACGTGTGTACCTTCACGGATCCTTTACGAAACAATTGATTCTATTCTATTATAGAAGCGTCTTTAGTAGTTTCTGGAATCTAAAGTAGTTTCTAGAATATCTAGAATTTAGTATCACAATAACTATAGTGATAAGAGCTTGTGTTGATATAATGTGGAGACTTTTTAAAAACATCTTTTATAGTCACGTGCTGCGGGGATTTATTGCAAATTTGCCACCTTCCTACAGGAGGAGAGGGCAGCATTCGTGCGTATTTCTGTTCTTATATACTTATTATTAAAAATAATTTATGATAAATAAAACGAAACCGGTTAAGTGCGAGTCGGACTCGTCTACCGAGACTTCTGTACCAATTTCAGGATAAAATAAGGATCACTTTTAGTATTTTTTTCTTTATTTGTATTCTAAGTTCTCACATCGAGCTAAATTTTATAACTGTAAGTCCGCGGTCCATTTCACACAAAATGCAGCAAAATCGATACATAAATTCTCGTATCTTTTGATTGTGTTAAGTTAGAAGCTTGATTTTTTTCTGTAATTTAAGGGACTTAGACGGATCTAAGTTTCGAGATAGTACATTATAAGCGATGAGACTTAACGTCGCGCATTGTTTTGTTGTTAGAGCAAGGAAATAATTAATTACTACGAATGGAAATCGAACCCCCAACCATCGCGCTTACAGTTCAATTCTTTCCCACTGATTTGTTTTAAATATAATAATAACATTTCACGAAGCAATTATGAAGCTACAATCAAAGTGAATTGTCAAACGAAAGCTAACCAGGTTACGAAGGTGCTCATATTATGTTTACTGCATTGATGACGTTTATTTTGTTTTTTTTATTAATCTGATGATTTTCTCGTAATCAAAATCTATATACGTACGAACAGCGCTAAGATGGCATTCTATCTTAGAAATCTCAACATCTCAGGAAGCAAAACTTCTAAGGTGTATCTGAAACAGCGATGTTTGAGAGTGACTCAACTCAAGCATCATTAGCTGAGTAACATCTTTTACCATAATGTCAGCTGTCCTATTCTTGTAAAATTGTATATAAATGGCATTATTTCTTTTTTAATTTTTCCTTATTTACTATTATTGTTATCAAAAATTAAAATTGCCTAAATGATGGCTATAATTAACTTTATACTGCAGCTTCGCACGCGTGGTTGAATAAAAATATTTAAGAGTTGTACCCGACGTGTACGTGTAATAGGTGCCCGAGATAACTCTAGCCGTAGATACAGTGATATAATATATATTCCTAGAACAAACAAACCCATAGTTATATAATATTAGTATAGATATAGATTTACTGCGTCATTTTCGAATTTTGTTTCAGTTTTGTTTTGTTTTTTGTCTGATTTGATGATTCTATTATAATATGTAGTAACTGCGCAAAGGTGGCATCTAATTGTTGTACATTAAAATCGTCGAAATTTTTTTTTAACCAAAAGAATCAAAGGTCAGATTTATTAACGATTAATCTTCGCAGTTTAAACCGGTTCCAGCGCCAGCCGCTTCGAGGAACAACAGCACTGTTAAAGTTTATCAAATTTTAAAATTAGGATTTGAGATCAAAAATGAGCGAATTATTTTTGAGAAAAAGTTGACTTATATTTTATGTAACAAGTTTATTTTACTCGCGTTTATAGTGATTTAGCTTTCAATTAGTCAATTTTTGATTGTAATCGTTGAAAAAAAAGCTTCACGCTTTTGTCCTGCATAGTCGGTTAAGTAAAGGGAACCCAGTGTTAAGACAAGTGACGTTCGGCTTTTACCACCGAATTCTAAAGGTATTGTGTGATAAGTGATAGATATAAAATCTGCGGTTTGTCTTGTTACAAAGGGAGTGTCCTAGGACTCCTAGCACTAGGTCCACTCTACCTTTTTTATGCGTAATACAATGTCGCACTTCTTAGTGGGGAAATGAAAATAATTGATTCCCCTGAGTGGGAATCGGACTCACAAACCATCGAAGCCATCGTTGTGCAGTAGAGCAGTATCAGACAGTGCGATGGGTGTGGATTCGATACGAGACGGTCGTAGGATAGTACATGTACATATATCAGAACATTTCCATCCCCCTTAAGTCACTGAGTTAAATTCTGCCACAATGAATCCTGCCCCGCCCCCACCCCGCTGTATGCGGGAGAAGGGTAAAGCTAGAGAAAAGTAGAACATTAGTGCTGTATGCTGTATTATTGAATGCATTCGTTGTTATCGAGACAACAAACAATATTAACAAGGATGCGTCCTTCCTCCCGATAGATAGTGTATCAGAGAATACAAGGAAATTTATGATATTATATTTTTTTGGCTTTACGTTGTATCCCGTTTATAGGAGCGCAGACAGACAGACAGTATTTGTAGGAAGCTTTGGTAATAGGACAAAGTGCGATGTTGAGTACCGCCACTCAACACATAGGCTCGTATTTATAAATCGCTTGAGATACTGTTTTCATTCATCAATTACACATCTATAAATGCAAATGAAACCTCAAGATCGATCTCAGACTTGTGAACGGTTTATACGTACGGACCATATTTTTTTCAAAAAATAAATGCAAAGGAGGGACAGAGAGTCTTAACACTAAGGTTACTCTATCGACCCTGGTACATTCGGAATACAGCGTGAAAGTAAACACAGTATTATAATTGCTTAGTGCAAGAGCACAGTAATTATAAATTAGTTTTGAGTTTCTTTAAGTACCGACTTACAAAGTACCTAATTCCCGGACGTACGTAACAGCTAACTGCTGGCGGCGACCGGATGTGTTGTAATTATATCAATATTCACTAAACAAAGTGAACATTTCTTGTACACTGATAATATATCTTTTGCGCCCTTCGTATTTCCTTTAGGGGGCACTGTGGCGCAGCGGGACTGTGTTTGACTATAAACATCATGGGTTTTGGGTTGAATTTTTATTTTGAGTTTCAAGCTAAATTTACAGACTCGACCGGATCATTACCACCCCCGGCATTTACAACCGGCGTGAAGTAGTGGCTTTATGTCACTGCGTTTCGCAATGAGTTAACAATCTCGATTCTCATTAAGGTACTTTCGTTGCTCATTTTACGACGAATTCGAGATGCATTGCATGTTAAGCGGAGCTTTGCCTCTTTACTAGAGCGAGGAAATGTGATTTAGGGGTTATATTTAACGTCATAAAACAGTTGATTTCTTAATCTTATTCTGTCCATATAAATAATTAAATATAAGTAAATACTTGTATTATTTTTTTAGATTCACACTGTATTCGGTATTATAACCTATAGCACGATGGGACCTAGTGCTACTAATGTATGATGAGTGGCGGTATTCAACGCTGCGCTTTATCTTCGCCCCTTAGTGGGAATCGAACCTTCATAATATATCCAATATTTCATCTATTTCTCTATACATATTATGATAAATGAAAGTGAAACATCAGTCGAAAATTACCAGTTAAGTTATCTTACGAGTTGCGGTCCTACCTGACCTACCGTCGGTCGGTTACGTCGCGTCGTTCGTGTCGGCGCGCGATTAGATTATATGCTTGTATCCATGTAAGAGCAATATTTTTACAAACAATCATTAGTTATTGCGCTACGGGAGATAATTAAAGTTATTTTTAATTAATTTTTGTTAAAGTTACTGAGGCCAGTCGTGGCGCAGGCGTAGTTCAGACGCGTTCGATTCCCACTCGAGGAAATGAAATATTGAATATTTTCGCTCAACGTGAATCTCTAGAATTCCCTCTACCTACCCTGCTATATACAAGATAGACCGTGAAGATGACAAAGATGATATTCTATACTTAGGAAAGAAAAAACCATTTGTGACTTACCAGAGATTCTTAGATTCATCAAATTGTAAATATATTCCTTCTTTTGATATTATATAATATATATTACAAAATTATATCTTATGTAACGAAATTTAATGTCAGCTTGTTACAAGTAAAACCACCATCAATTCACATAAGGTTCTATCACATTAAACAAGCGGTTGGATCGTACCTTCTTACTACTCTTAGAATATAGTAATATTGATTTTGTTGTTATTATGAGTATATTTGAGCATGTTCTATCCCGCAATCGTTTTTTTAGCTTTACGCTATATCCCGCACATAGCAGGATAGGCAGAGGGAACCTGGACACCTAGTGCTAGGATACTCCGTTCCCAATAAGACACTTGCATTTCCGACTCTAAAAAAAATAGGATACTTCAAGCTTTAATGTCATGAGCACAGAACTCATATAGCGACAGATACCGCACAGACAAAGCTACTGGGTGCAAGTAATTGAATTTTAGGAAATTAGTATTTATTACGAGAAGAACAATATTTTACTGTTTATAATTAAAGGTTCCGTAAGGGTAAAGTTCTGTTGACAATACAAAGACCGACGTTGAGGTCTGTCTCTCAACACGCATTGTCTCTGTCTCAACTCTAAAGCACAGAGTGTCTCAACACTAGGTTTCCTCTGCTTATCCTGCTATATGCGGGATATAGCGTGAAGCATAAAAACAAAAGACCGTCGTAGCGCAGTGGCAAGGCGTCTGTCTGTAATCACTACGCTTGTGGGTCTAACGTAACAGTATATAAATGATAAGTAATTAAATCAGAAGCCGTGAGAGTAAACAAACAAAAAAAATACATATAACTACAATAGTGTTGCGACATCGTCCACGAGTTCTCATATTACTCAATAAACCTACGTATGTAGGTACGTATTAAGGAAATTACAAGTGCGGTAAGTTGGAAAACATGCTTATAGGTTCGATTCCCAGTTGAGAGACTATTTATATGTAACATTTTTTAATTAGCTTTATCAAAGGCCTGGGAACCTAGTGTTAACAGTTAATACTTATACCAGGCATGAACATATGACCTGGTCGGTTTCCAGGAGGCGCGGGTTCGAGTCCCAAGTCGAGTCGAGTTTTCTAAGTAAGTATTTTTCTTTCCTAAGTGTGGAATAACACTTTAAAAATGTTAAAAATGTAAAAAACTTTGTTACTATAACATGAAAATGAAAATATTTCATCCCCCTTATTGGGAATCGAAGACACTACCATCGTATTTACAAACAGACGCTGTGCAGCTGCGCCTTAACGGCCTCAAAATAAAAAATATATAAGTATATACATATTTTTAATGACGTATTTAAAATCTTAAGCTATTGTAAGGTTCACTTGGTATTGAATAGATAATAAAAGCTTTCACAATGCACACAAAAGTTTTACGACTTTAACTAATGTGGAGGGTCATAGGTTTGATTTTCGTAAGAGATTTGACACAGTGTGTTTCGTAAAACGAAAGGATTTACATTTAAATTATAAACCTTTTCGGTTGTCGCTCGCAATTTTTTTTCAGATTCTTTTTTCAGAAGAAATGGAAATATGACTTTAAATAAATACTTGATTTTCTCGAATGGGGATCGAATCCACAACCCCTGCGCCACGACTGGCCTCAATATATTTGGATTCATTTGTTTTTACATTGATCTGTATTGCATTGAAACTTTTTGTTTCCCAGAGGTTTTAGTGCCTGCAATGTTTGTATTATCCATACATACATGTTTTCTATTTTTTGTTGTTTTAGCTTCACTCTATATCCTGCTCTTTTTGTCTCAATTCTCGACACATTACTCATTCAAACTTTTAAATATTATGTTAAAGTTTTAGAAATAGCAGGGTAACCAATGGGACCTAGTGTTAAGACACTTCGCTCTCCATTTTCCGCCGAATTTCCGAGGCCTTGCCTCGTTGCCATTAAAATATTAATAAGTAATTATTAATTTTCCCAAGTGGGAATCGAACCTTTACAGTCACACGCTTGTGCCTCTGCGCCACGACTGAATAGATAAGAGGCTAATGACCCTTGAGCAAATAGGTATTCAAAAACGTCTTCAAATCTAATTTATATTCAACGGCGGTGGCGCTGGCGGGCCACTTTCTCGTGACCCTCATTTTCTGCCCTATTCATTATGTGGAACAATCGTTGACAATGCCCCAATCGATAAGCAATAGCGATAATAATATAATAATAATGAGGCCAGTCGTGGCGCAGTGGCACATCCATCGGTCGTGGGTTCGATCCCCGCTCGAGGAAAATAAATAAATCAGCTTCACGCTGTATCCCACACACAGCAGGGTAGGCAGAGGGTACCTAGTGTTAACACACTCCGTTCCCTGATTTTCGAATTCTGCAGGCAGTGCGTGTTGAGTGGCAGCGAAGAAATGGAAATATTGCAACATTCATAAATATTTCATGTCCTCGAGTGGGGATCGAACTCACAACCAGTCGGTTTTACAGTCACATTTTGTGCCTTTGCGCCATGACTGGCTTTTAAATTAAATATTTCTTTAAATTTATATTTTCATTTCTTCGCCCTGGTGTTGAGAGAAATCTGACATTGAGTTCCTCCACTCAACACGCTATGCCTCTAGAAGTTGGAGGAAAGTGGGGAACAGAGTGTCTTAAGCACGACGTCGTAGGTTCGATTAAATGAATAAATTTACTATTTTTATTATTATTGAGTACCGCCACTAAACAGTATTAAAGATTTCCCTCTACTCTACTTTACGCAGAATATAGAAAAAAGCTTAGGTTTCTTATAAAAGATGTCTTCTTTTGTCACTACTACTTATATTTGTTTATACTACAGTCGTCGTTTAAATCAATGTCACGCGACGCGCGTGAAGTTATTAAATTGTATCAACAAGGGAAATCGTCTATTAAAGTGTATTGTACGAACAACACAAATGAATGTGCTGATGTGGGCAAGTAGGGTGACCAATGTTTACTTATATCTTTACAGAATAAGGGAAGTATTGGTGCTCCTAAAGTCAGTGGCGTAGTAATACTCTAGGTATTTGCTGCCTGGTGCAGCTTAGGACTTGATGCCCTTTAAAATAAAAAAAATAATTCATATTTCAAAACACGGTAGATAGATATATAAATTTGGATTGCTTCAAAACTATAATCTCTATATATAATATATAATCTCTATATAAATAAAAGGATAGAAAAGTCGATTCTGTATATGAAAGGGTTAATATATCGATTATTAGAACCTAAAAAACCACTCAGCAGAATTCTTGTCTGTCTGTCTGTTTGTTTGTTCGTCAATCATGCAAAAATTACCGGATAGAAATTGATAAATTTTTGTAAGGTTTATTAGCCTAGGGTCTCAAGGTAAATTTTTTTAGGGGTTCATCCTGAATTTCATAGTAGTTTTCTTTAAAAAAATAAAAACCGAAAAATTTAAATTACTTAAAATGCCGATAACTATTGAATAGAAGTTAATGAATTTTGGCATGGTAATAGTTTAAGGCCTAAAGCCATTTATAGTATAGTTTTAATAACATAATTATATTTTTTAATAAAAAAATCCACTTCTTCAATTTCAACCGTATCTCATACTCTGAACTTAACCAAACTTTCACCAAACTACCCTTTATATGTACCCTTTCCATTAAAAAAAGAATTATTAAAATTGGTTGAGTTGATATTGAGTTATTCGTCCATTTGTCGCGCACATACCTAATGCAAATTTAAGACTTATGTTATTTTCTCATAGATACCATTGTCAGAAATGAACTAAATTTAAATAGGGATACACGGGAAGCAATAGCATTTAAATATAAAAATAATCATCAAAATCGGTTCACACGGTACAAGTATAAAAAAAACAGTAGAATTGATAAACTCCTCCTTTTACAGTCGGTTTTAGGTCGGTTTATAAAAATCTGACACAATCAAATTATAGTATTAGGCTTTTATGGAGTAAGTTATGTTTTAATTTAATGTGGTGCTGACATTTCCACCCTGTATTTCTCAAGAGAACTTATCAATATTTTATCAGTTAAACTTTATGTTATATTCGAAACAAATGAATTGTATGTAAATTTATTAATACGTTTCAAGTATGAAAAAAAAAATGCAATATAATTGCGTTTCTTCTCCTTTTCTTTCCAATGATTTATATTTCTATTATTTATATCAATACATCAGGGCCGTAAATGCGGGAACAGTCCTGCCATCGTAGTACACAGTAACCTTTTAAAAATATATTTACGTATTATAGATAAATAATAAAAAAGAATGTGTGATTCCTCTATAGAATATATTATTCTACATTATTTAAAAAAAAACATGTTTAAACAGTGCATATAAAGGTAGTATACCTCCTGTAGTATAACTATTTTAAATTACTATCAAAACTACAATGTCGATACTAATGTGGTATTCTAGTGTAATTTTGGACATTTTGAATATTTTCGCGCCATTATGATGAAAAATATAGACCATATTTTAATTTGTAAAAAATAATTTATTAACTATAAGAATGTTAGACAGTAACATGATATTATGGGTTCAATCACCACTTGGAGGATTGAATTTTAATTTAACAATATTTTAATTTCGCACGTCAGTCAAATATCATACGCAGTATCTTAACACTAAGTTCCCTTTGCCTACCCTGCTATTGGCAGGGTGCGTAGTACTAGGTGACAGTATTATAAACGCTCGCAGCGCTCATGGTGGCCAAAAGTAGAAAAAAAGTAGGGTTTATCACTTATTAATGTCGTTTTACTAAGTTATTAAAAATGAGTCACAGCAGTTGCAGTTATTCTACATTGCAACAAATACATTTACATATAATAGATATATTTATAGCGAAGTATGTGATGCAGAAATACAAACAGAAATAGACAACTCAATTATTTATATAAAAAATTACAATAAAATGAAGAACAAAATATTTAATACCCCTAAAAAAACATACACAGATGTGGCGACTTCAACAAAAAAAAATATTTTACTGGGTTTTCATCTATGTGTGTATGTGTGTATGATTTATCGACATTTTTTCCACCCAAATCACAGTAATTAAATAATATAAATGAATTTGAAAGTATTTTACGAATATTTCAAACAATCCCGGCTTCATTTCGATTAAAATAAAACGAATACTAAATATTTAAAGGAAGTTAGCCAAATTACAAAAGTGCACTTAAATCGGTTAAACCGTTTCTGAGATTATTGTAAACAAACGCACAAGCAAACAGACAAACTGACCAAGTTCTATTATATTGTTAAATGTCCGTAATAACAATTTTTCTATTATATCTTCAGACACCGATGAGTTACGATTTTATTGTAAGTATCGATAAGTTGTATTTTTATTTCAAACATTCAATTGAAGATTATTATGGGAGGTACGAAAATGCGATCGAAGGGTAATAATTTTCACATTACAAATCTTAAGTGCGTTGCAAACATACATTATAGGTATATTAAAATACGAACATAATTCTGTGTATTAAGTAAATAATTCTGTAGTTTAAGCGGGCGAAGCCGCGAGGGGGTCGCTAGTAACTATGTATAAGTTATAACATTAGAGTTTGGTAAAAAATATTGCAAAAATTTAAAAACGGACATTACGCGCTTCTTGACTAGGAAAGTCATTAACCACATTTTCAGAATCGACTAGTTCATGTTCGATTGACATGATAGCGAGATTGTATATTTCATTTTTATTCTCTCATTCTTCTTGTACATTTCTTGATTCTTGATTAAAAAAAAAATTAGAAGAATTGATCGTAGACTTTTGATGCCCGGTGCGACTGCACCGCTCGCACCCCCCCAGCTACGCCACTGCCTAAAGTAGTAATTATAAAAAAATAAAAAGACAACTTCACTGATAAATATTTGTCTGTTACTTAGATAACTATATTATATATGTTCCATACAAACATACACAAACATGAACTTGATAATTTAAAGAAATTTGGATCTTCCAGTAAGTTACAATAATCAGATAAAAACCAAAAATTTAGATAAAAACCTACATACACAGTGGCCCAGTAGGGCACTGCAAATGCGACGGTTGTCAGTTCAAAAGAATATTTTTTTCATCTTTTCGCCCTGATACAAAACAAATCTTGGCGTCGAGTTCTGCCACTCAACAGTCAATATCTCAAAAATTGGTCCACCCTACCCTGCTATATGTGAGATTTAGCTTGAAGCTATTTTTTTCATAATATCGACTAACACTAGATTTTCTTAAAGACGTAGTTTAACATCGTTTCGATCTATAAGAAAGTATTTAACATTCTCTCATTAATTGTCTTTGAGCAAACACGATAAGGAACTAATTATAATTAAACGCTATCATTTGAAGATTCGTTTTGTTGTTTTAGTTCTAAGAATTAATCTTCTTGTATCTAATTTACTTAGAATATTTAACTGAATAAACAATATTATAATTAAGTATTTGTCCTTAAATTAACTAAATATTTTGTTATCTTTGGCCACTTCCTGTTTATGGTAGGACAACTTTTGACCGTTACTTCGCAAGCATACTGCCAAAAGAAAAGAACTAATATTTGAGCTATGTTTGACACGTAATATATTATACTTATATGGAAAACGTATAAAAATTTTAACATAGTGGGATTTGAACCTGCGCCTCTTGGAAACCGTCCAAGCGCTCTGACCACCAAGCTATGCGTTCTAATCCCGCTACATTTAAATTTTGAGAACGTTCAGAATGCTTGGACGTTTTCTATATAAGTATTTTACTTTCCTAAATATTCCACATTTAAACTAACTTTAACACTAAAAAATATTTAAGACGTGACATATTCTTAATGTAGGGGGTTAACGTGGCCACAAGGACGGAGGTTCGATATGATAACCGTGACACTCTTAATGTAGCTTTTGTTATTTTAATATACATATATATATATTAATAATGACCGTAACATGTATTAGTTTTCCAAGTGAACATCAACAGTATTGAATTCCACACTTTATTATGATAACATCACATAAAACAGTTAGCATATCTTATGACGCACTACATCCAACTGGTCTCGACAAATGAAAATATTAAACCTACAATAGGCACTAATACTGATAGACTACCAGTTTTGCGATAAATAGGGAGCATACGCACAGGAAACATGTAACAGTGATATGCTGCTCTGCTTTCAACTTTTTGCTCAATTTTCGAGATATTGTATAACATAGCCCTTTTTTCTTTCTCATTACCAAAGCGAGAAAAAATAAAATAATTTAAATATTGTTAGAAATAAGTGATTAACGTTTTAAAAAAAACACATATCGTTTATATGTTTCTAAATTATTCGGAAAGAGATTCTACGTAATTGCAAGAAGTGATATGTATCACTCAATAGCAATACTTCACAAGAGTTTCCTTCCAAATGGGGTCGTTATCTACAAGCAACTGCCCCCGATTGACACAATTTCATTGCTTTTATAGTCTTTTTCACCTACATCTACCCTCTTTTGAACGAGTTTGCTAACAATATATTAATAGTGAGAATCGAACCTACGGCCATCGCGATTACAGTCAGATGCTATTCCACTGTGAAACGAGGGTCTCAACTTAACTAATATTTTTTTATAAAAATGTTATCTTTTTTTCCAGAGATAAGATATGCAGTTATGTGGAGATACCAATACTAACAAAATGCTGCTTCTGCTTGCCGCTGAGGAAGGGCCTCATCGCTTTTGCTTACGTTAATTTAGTAAGTATTATCTAGTATTTGTATTTTTTTTATGGTTTCACGCTTTATCCCAGCAGCGAAACAAACTCTTCAGCTTAATAATAATATTATTATAGATAGTGGTACATAGAAGTTCAATAAATGTTGCAATTAATATATAATTGTGGATTTCCGTCTGTCGAAACGCTTGTGCTTAGAATATTTTCATTTATCTAATGTAGTAAATCAAAACGTCTAATTAGGTTTCCCGTATAAATCCCGTATAATATCTTAAATTTAAGGATGAAACCAATAAAAAACGAAAGTACCGTCAAAGTAAAGTTAATAAATTAAAACTATTCACAGTTCAATATTTCGCAGCTCCTTTATGAGAGGTGTTAAATTCGATAAATTTCCGTGAACATTCTTACTTTCTTTTTAGAAAGTATTCAATGATTCTAAATTGATTTTAAAATATAAAATTTTGCTTACTAATTTATAATATTCATAGAAAACACAGAAATCAATCATTTAGAAAAGAAACACTTTTTTTAATATGTTTCGTTTGTTTTTCATTTATACTCCTAACACATATTTAGCGGAGTACGCTCAGTCAACAAGTTACTATTAGGTTGAGTCACCCCATTCTCCACTTTCGGTCCTTCTTTAAAAAAATAAATACCTGTACTGTATTTTTTATAAATAAATAACTATAAATCATCCTTACCTACTGTGATCTAGACAGACATTTACGAGATTAATAAAATATAAATTTATTAATAATTACTGTTGTGTTTGACACATGATACTATTTAATTGAAGGGCGATATGTGACTCAAGTCTCAGATACAGTCCGTTACGTCGGAACGATTGACGTGATATATTAGTCTCCAGCGTTACTCGACAAGTATATCCTATATCATGATATATATCCTATATGAAAATATTTTTTAACTCGAACCAGTTCACGAGATTAGGGTGCTAAATTAAACAAACTCTTGTGCTTGCAAACGCTTGTGGTATAGATAAACATAAATGTTCCCTTTAATAGAATCATATATAATATTTGAGGCCGGTCGTGGCGCAGCGGCACGAGGTGTGACTGCAAAACTGACTGGTTGTGGGTTCGATCCCCACTCGAGGAGATGATATATTTACTTAAATTTATATTTCCATTTCTTCGCTCTGGTGTCGAGGTTAAGCGCGGCGTTGAGTTCTGCCACTCAACACGCAATGCCTCCAGAATTCGGCAGAAAGTGGGGAACGGAGTGTCTTAACACTAGGTTCCCTCTGCCTACCCTGCTATGTGCGGGATACAGCGTGAAGCTATTTTAATTTTAATTTGTATATATAATATTGTAAAAATTAAAAATAAAACTAAAGAAGAATATACATATTTGTTTTCAGATGTTAACACTCGCAGTGACTTCACTGCTATCAATATACATAACTTCAGTCCGGGCCAGCGATATTGAAAACCTCCAGGACGCGTCAGAGTACCCGCGTCTGATCGCGGACACCACCGCCCTCGTGCTGGAAGTCACTATGACCGTTACTTTTATTGTAGCTCTACATAAGGTTAATTAAATTTTAAAATGTTTACACGCTGTATCCCGCATATAGCAGGATAGGCAGAGAGAACCAAAGATACTCCGTCCCCGCACCGTTCAATTTTTAAAACATTGCGTGTTGAATGGTATAACTTAACGCTGCGCTTTGTCTATTTCCAGGGGTGAGAATAATAATATAATTTATTCTCACAACAAAAAATCCAACATCGTCTGAATCACTTTCTTATGAAAACACTGCAGTTTACATATTATGGCTTGTTCGTCGAGTAGCTAGTAGTCATGATGGTTTGGTGTTAGGTCAGGAAACATATCTATATGAAAAGTGTCTGTTTATCCGAGATTTTAGTTAATGGCGCTAGTCGTGGCGCAGCAGTACAAAGTGTGACTATAAAACCGACTGGTTGTGGATTCGATTCCCACTCGATGAGATGAAAATTTACTTAAATTTATATTTCCATTTTTTCGCTCTGGTGTCGAGGTTAAGCGCAGCGTTGAGTTCTGCCACTCAACACGCAATGCCTGCCTGATTTTTTTTATTTTTTTTATTTTTAGTAATGATAAATTGTCATTGATCAAATATTTGAATACAAAAAGGAATCTCCTCTTTGCCTTCACATATGTAGAAAATTATGAATTTCTTACTAATAAATTTGAAACGTATTTAGTATCTAGTTCTTGCACATCATCATGCATACATCATCATTAAAATGATGTTTGTATTTGTTTTTCAGAAACACGTGTTGCTGATGAAGGTTTACTTATACTTTGAGATCGTGTTTTCAATCATAGGCTTCGTATACAGCCTCGCGTTCCTCACTAAGGAGACCGCTAGCGAACTTTTCATAATTTTATTCCAATTAAGTAAGTATCAAATATGTATTTTTACATTTTATGATTATTTTAATGTCATCATGAATTTGGGATATATCAATGAGATCAACAGTTAATACATGCAGATGCTACCCACGTCTGCTTAGACAAAAGACCAACACTGGATCCTATCATTACAATTACCATTAGTACCATTGTCTTTAAATAGGATGAAAAAGCTTGTTTAAATAATAAACACAAATACCTTAGTGGGATAACTAGATAGTATCTGACTGACCACGATGGTAGCCAATTTGATTTAAGATAGATTAAGTAAGGCATTGCTATTTTGTATTCTGCGGCAGTCAGCTATTCTGATGCTATTCTATCTCCTATGCTTATTATCTTATTTATAGAAAATCGAAAATGAACGAATGACGAAAAGCAAAATAATCTACATATTTAATTTCGCGATTATTCAGTATTTCATTTATATTTTTGGAAACTAGAATTTTCGAACACTTTACGATAGTCCGTGGTTACGAAAAGACGATTGAAATTAGAACGTTTTAGCATTTAAATAGTCTCGTGGATCATTCCAGGAAAATATCTGCGAGCGAGGATATGATTCTTATCTAATCTCTCTTTCTGGCTCCCAAAATCAATTAATAAATATGAATTATCATATAATTAAAAAATGTATGTATATCATTCCAGTGGTACAAATCTACTTGGTGATTCTCATCTGGAGCTCGATAGTGAAGATGCAACGGGACGGAACTGTGAAGTACACGCGGGAACAAGACGCCGTTTAGTCGCTTTAGAAATTACCTTTAGTATCAGAAATATACACGAAGTGACGATTGTTGATTATGTACATGTAAATCTAGATAAAGAACTTATGCTAAATGATAATCTGTCAAAAGTAGGTCCTAGCTGTAACTTTGGCAGTTAATTGTTTGGTAAAAATAGTAGTTAGTATTATTAAGAATAAGACAGTAAGAATCTAGTGATTTCCTCTTCAGACCATTTTATAACATTGCATTGAATAACGACATCCAGTCTATTTTCTAAGCAGACCGAAGAAAGTTCTAATAATAACAGCAAGAGTAAGAGTGAGTAGTAAAAGAGGCAGTGGGTGATATTGACCTTCAAAAATACAGTGTCAATGATACTGGAGGATGGGCACGTAAAAAGCATGAGGATCGCCGAAAGGCATGTATGTGCGGATTGAAGACATTGGGCGAAGTGAACGTACGTACGTTTGACACTCCGTTCTCTCTGGCTGGGCATAAAAAGTGAAGCTTTGAGTAGACTTTGACCCAACTTGCAATTCTAATTCGCCACAATAGAGTATATAAAATTAAAATATTATTGGTCTTCTTGAAAATTATCAATATTAGTGAGATTATGAATATACTTCATTGATAAATTATCTTTTAGCGAAGCTCTCTCTAGATACGTATAATCAGAAATTTAAATATTAATACAACTAAATTAGATTACATTCTAGAAGGCAACTTAGGAGCCAATAAAAAGTCTGACGAAACGTACAAATAAATATACACTTTCATATATATTTGTTTGGTAAAAATAAGTTAAAGGTGCTAGTAAAAACGTAAAAAAAACCCTTCATGAGCTGAGTTAACAGTTCTTTTGCAAATAATCTTAGCTGTAGATAGTTATATAATCATATTTTTGATAACGATATATTTTAAATTAAATATTTTATTGTCACCTCAATTGGCCAATGTCAAATTAAGCTTGCATGATTTCACATGCACTATAGGACATATCAAGACGGCAAGTCAAATGAAAGCTTGAATAAATATACGATTTATAGAATCTTTTTCTAGTTAATCAATAAAAATAATTGATATTTTTTAAATTAAATATATAAAAAAATATATGATCTGAATTGCCTAGTTACCATAATTTTAAATTTGGCTATTGTACATTTTTTAGGGTTCCGTACCTTTTAAGGAAAAAAGGAATCCTTATAAGATCACTTTGTTGTCCGTCTGTCTGTCTGTGTGTCTGTGTCAAATGTATCTCTCGCTTGGCGACATAAGAATAACCTAACGTGAGTATAAACTCACGTTTACGGCCTCTTTAAATTTTAAAAAATAGTAGCCCTAAAAAGGGGGCAAAAGTTTGTATGAAAGCAGCTAGTTCAAATGTGGTATCAGATGAAAGGCCTCTAGCTAACCTAAGTTTGAGTTTCAGAAAAGCTCAAGATCTCCAATTTTTGTACGGAACCCTCGGTGGGCGAGCCTGACTCGCGCTTGTCCCTTTTTTTTAATATCAAGTATGTAGTATTATAATAGATATCAGTTTTTCATATATGTATAATTAAGTAATGATTGAAGCAATGGAAATTATTTAAAAGGGTAATCAAATATATATTTTTGTATAAAATTTGATTATAAAAAGTTTTAGAAGTATCCACATTTACAAAATATCTATGCTTGATAGAAATCTTTTGTTTTTCTTGTGATTTGTATGAGGTCAATATTTAAGATTCTACCAGAGAATAAAGATAAGCCAAGAGAACCTGGTGCCTTAACACTGTTCTCCTCGAACTCGGGGCAATGTGTTGCGTGGCGGAACTCAACGCCATACATTGTCATATTACTAGAGACAGGAAATAAAAAAAATCCTTTCTCATTGTGCCAATATGGCCTTATGGTATGAACGAGGTACTGGTCCAAATATATTTAAGAAAACTGTATACGAAAATTTAAATTTCTGTACATTTTAAAAGAAATAGTATGACTATATTTTGCTATTATTATATATAAGTTTATTGTACATAGTATGACGTAATATGTTGTATATTTTATAGACTAACGAGTGTTATTGCAGTCTACGCCAAATAAATATTTTTCGAATATTTTTTTGTTGTTTATATAATCAGCTTCACGCTGTATCCCGCACACAGCAGGGTAGGCAGAGGGAACCTAGTGTTAAGACACTCCGTTCCCCACTTTCTGCCGAATTCTGGAGGCATTGTATGTTGAGTGGCAGAACTCAACGCCGCGCTTAGCATCAACACCAGAGCGAAGAAATGGAAATATAAATTTAAGTAAATATTTCATCTCCTCGAGTGGGGATCGAACCCACAACAAGTCGATTTTACAGTCACACTTCATGCCGCTTCGCCACGACTGTTGTTTATATTTTAGGTTTAAAATTAAAGTAAACAATTGTATGGGGAAAGGAATATTTTTAAATGACTTACACATTTATCTAATAGTTTCATATTTTATTAATAATTCACTTACAAAAATCGAAATTTTGGACTATTTACATACAATAAAACAAAAACAATAATATATACATAAGACCCTATACTATAGCAAAGGTACTATCGTATTTTAAGTTTATTAGGCCGAGTTATACCAGTTCTCGTTGTGTACTAAATCTCTTAATCTCTCCTTCTCTTCTATTTCTCTGTCTTCTAACTGTTTGTAGAAGCTGGATACTATCATCAACATGTAGAAACGGACCACTGAAAATAAAAAAGTTTTCTTATATATGTGGATATTCAGGGGCGGAACTTAACGCTGCTCTTAATTATATCAGAACGGATAAATGCAAATAATTCAAATAGTATATATAATCATTTTCTCGAGGGGATTCGAATCCACAAAAATCGCGCCCAGAAGACGGCCTCTGTACATAATTGTTATCCATATTAAAAGCCACTATTAAATTTATAAACTTAGTTTAATTAAAAATCAATTTTTTAGATCAGCAATTTTCTTAATAAGGAATGAAAAATAAACGTATAAAATGTCGTCACGCTGAGCACCAAAGAAGAACGTGTATGGCTTAGTCATGAGATCGCTGGGACGGTTTTCAAGAGGCGTGGGTTCGAGTCCCGATCCGTATTTTTTTTTTAGGTTTTTTAATATTTTATGTTTATAAAAAATGTAGTATAGTAACTACAGATCAACTTACTTAATCCAAGAAACTCGACGATGTAAATTAAAAGAGAATTATCGTTAAAATGATTGATCATGCTCAAAGTAATCCAAAACACAAAGACCAGCACTGACGCCGTCACTAGTAGCGACGTCCATATCACCCACGGCCTCATCAGATGAGACTTTTCCTAAAATGGTAGTAATTTGAATGGTTAACAATTATTCTTTCATATTTTTTTTACATTTTTAAAGTGCTATTCCCCATTTAGGAAAGAAAAATACTTATACACATATGAGTTGTTAAAATGAAAGAAATATACTTATTTAGAAAACGAAAAAAATTTGAACGTAGCGGGACTCGAACCCACGCCTCCTGGAAACGGACCAGGCGCGGGTTCGAGTCCAGCTACGTTCAAATTTTTTTCGTTTCCTAAATAAGTATATTTCTTTCATTTTAACAACTCATATGTGCGTACTAAACATTAATCATAAAAAGTGTTTGGTGGGATTTAATAATACTAGGATCCGCCACATGATGTGCAGGGTGGATAGAACTATGCGAAGCTATGTTGTGCAAAATTTTGTGATATTTTTGCGAAAATTTTGCAATATTTTCTGTTTTGTCGCTTGTTGTGTGCGCTGGGGTAGAATAGTCAAAGTTGAATCTGTGCGCGTGAATTGCAAAACGTTCCACAGCTTAACTCTATGAGACGCATTTTGACTATTTACTCAAAAACTACAATTACAATTATCACTAAACTACTTCGCTGGTATCGCCGTGTCGTCGTCTAGGAGGAGCGTTACAACGAAATACACTCTTGACCAGTAAGTTATAGGATAAAACCAATTATTTTTTTAATATTATTATTATTTATCTTTTTACACGTTGTACCTTCGCACATAGGAAGGTAGCCAGAGGGAACCTGTGAACCTAGTGTTAAAACACTCAGTTCCCAATAAGACACTTCCGTTTCCCTGTTTGCGCTAAATTCTGTAGCAATAACGTAAGTAGTGGAACTTAACACAAAATATTAAATATTTAATTTTCTCCAGTGGTAATCGAACTCACAACCTGTTGCGTTTATAGTCCCATGCTTTTGCCCCTGCACCACGACTGGCTTCACCAACAATTCCATAAAATGGTCAATTACTAAATGTACATATTAAACTAAGATCTCATACCTTCAATACTCCAACCAGCATGAGGGTGCTAAGGAACAGCGTGATGATGTGGGTGATGATGACTCCAAATACCACTGCGTAGGACATAATGGCCTCCATGTCGTGTACCGACCAGGGCGGCAGCACGTTGATCGCAGCGAGGCATTGTGCGAGAGCGAATATCGAATATAACTGAGAGAAAAAAATATAATTTAAAAAACTAAAAACACGTTTCTTTCAAGAGAACAACAATCAATTCAACATTGATGATTCGAATGTGATGAGCATAAACTCAATTCATTACGTTTACGAATAGATAGTCCAGGGTTTCATAAGCTATCTTCCAATTCCATCATCACACCAGCTCGATGGCACCATAATATTATATTGTCATCCAACATTGTGGTACCAAATATCATGATGATAATCAATTAGAAGTGCGTGTAATTCAGATTCTTAGATTCTATTACCTACATTGTTACTTAGTCGACGCTCAACTTAATAAAAGCTTGTTAAAAAAAAAAGTACAGTAGTAGGCTACTACTATATTTTTAAACATTTTTAAAGTGTTATTCCACACTTAGGAAAGAAAAATACTTATTAAATAATTTGAACGCAGCGGGACTCGAACCCGCGCATCCTCGCGAGTCCCGCTGCGTTCAAATTTTTATACGTTTTCTAAATAAGTACTACTATATTTCTTTATTTTTACCAAGCTACTAGGAGCACACTGTTTATTTCCAATATTTAGATGTTATACAGGCCCGCGAGCAGGCCCGGTACTATTCACAAAAAACAATATTAAATATTTGCCATAATTTATAAAAGTTTTGGTGGACTTTCTTTGTGTGTGGAAATAATTTAAAATTTATATTATAGCTATAAAAAGCAAGCGTTGCCTATAATTAAAAGTAGGATTTAAAGGCAACAAAATATATGTTATATTTTATTCTAGCTCACTAATTCAAATTTTAACCCTTACAAAACTACTAGCTCATACACATTGACAAATAATAAATCTTTTCTTTCCAATAATTTAGTTTACTTACAATTAGTACAAGTGCTGATACGATACTGCCGAACTTCAAGGAGAGGCACACGAAGCTCGTCTGCCTCGGAATGTTCTCCAAAGAAAATGGAAATCCTGAAATTATTAATTACTGTAAATTATTAAATCATATAATATACCTTTGTTTAGTTTTACTTTCATTAAAACATAATATATATGCCTCAATAATATATCAACTTCACGCTATATCCCGCACAAAGCAGGGTAGTCATTACATTTTAAGTAGCGGAACTCAACGCCGCGCTTTGCCCCGACACCACAGCGAAGAAATGAAAATATAAATAAAAAAATGTATTTTATTTCCTCGAGTGGGGATTGAACCCACAACCAGTCGATTTTGCAGTCACATTTTGTTCCTCTGTGCTGCGACTGGCCTTAACATTTTTTTTTATAATATATCTTTGCATCAACACTATATTTATCTTGTGAGATTGTGATCTATCGAAACAATATATTTCGTAACATACTGCTTGTGATTTAATGAATTGTTTTCGATAAATTTAAAATACAAGAGGCGCAGAGGTCAGCGTCTGATTGTAACTCAAAACACATTTATTTATTTTTTTTTTACAGTAATAGTTTTCTTAATTTTTTATTCCTTATCACTAAATGCATTATCTTTTAAGGTGAATTATGCCTCCAATAATTGAGATTAATATACGAAACATTTTTATAAAGAATTAGCAAAACATGGCCTAAAATTTTAATTACATAACTTAAAAAAAAAGAAATAGTACAGATTACCAAAATATTTTTAACATTTTTAAACTGTTCCACACTTAGGAAAAATAAATACTTCTAAATAAGTAAAGTACCAAAATGTAAATTACCAAATGTTATCGAGTTAATAGGGATCGCTTAATAAAATTGTGTATATTTTTTTAATTTCACCTTCCGTTAGTCAGTGTTTCATTTCAGAACACATCTTTTGAAAAATCCATTATTATAAAATTAAACTTTATGTGATTGACGTCTATTGATCACACGATTTAAAAACAAAATAAATAGGGACACTGGTTTCTATTTATTTTATTTTACCTACGTGGCGCAGGGGCACAATGTGCGACTGTAAAACCGACTGGTTATGGGTTCGATCCCCACTCAAGATGAAATAATTACTTAAATTTATATTTCCATTTCTTCGCTCTGGTTTCGAGGCCAAGCATAGCATTGAGTTCTGCCACTCAACACGCAATGCCTCCAGAATTCGGCAGAAAGTGGAGAACGGAGTTTCTTAAGACTAGGTTCCCTCTCCCTACCCTGCTGTGTGCGAGATACAGCGTGAAGCTGATCACACGATTTAGTTTAGTTATTTTTTATAAGATATCCAATTTAATAATTAGTAGTGTAAATAATTTTAGAATTTAGTATCTTATCGGTTTTTATCAATCATATAAAGAAATTTGCATAAATCAGAAGTGTTCAGCGTATATTGAATTTAAAATTAAATTATACTTAAAGAGCTCGCAGTCTAATCGATAAGATTGTGTTCATTATCTGAGATAGCCAAAGGACAAGAACATGTAAACAAAATTGAAATGAGTCTGAAATCAAAATATTTAAAGTGTAAAGAAGATTACGTTATTTCAATATTTTTAACAATATTGAATTGAAGAAGTGGATCAACTTCTAACAATTATTTAGAGTATTATCATGAAACTTGGTAGTTATAAGTAGCACACTAGTTTAGGTAAAAATACAACAATATGATATCATTGAGCTGATCTGATGATGGAGCCAGGATAGTTGTAGGAGTCGGTTGGCGCTGTTGCCTTTTTAGTAAGCTCTATAATTTAATCTCTATAATTTTATTTTTAATACAGTATGAGGTAATATTGCATAACAAAATAATAAGCATAGAAAAAAAGTGTCAACTCCTTCATTCATAAATAAAGTAACTAGACAATTGAATGTCATAACATAATAAACTAGGTACATCGGGAAACACCCGTCATGCAGAAAAAAAAACCTTTTTACAATATAGAAGTTGCTTTGATACATTTTATACTTATTGTCTAATTTATTGTTTTATAAAAGATGTAAAAATATAGATAATTATTTCTCTCCACGTTGTACTGATTTTGGAGAAGAAGAAATTCTTAGTGTTTCCCTACATTCCCTGATCTACCTTTATGTCAAAATTTAAATTTATATATCCAGTACCTTAGTCTATACGTTGTTTGTCAATCGCTGAATAACGATTTTTTTTAGATGACCAAAATGCAGTCCTCTACGTTTTTAAAAAAATCAAAAAGATATTTTTAATACAGTATGAGGTAATTTCCTTGTTCAAGTAAACAATGGACACAGATATGTTATCATTAACTAATCTTAATGATACAAATAAAGTTTTGTTTAAGTATGATTAAGAATTCACAGCTCAGCACAGCTATGTTTCACGCTGTATCCATATATAACAGCATTGTAAATAATTTTATAATTTAGTATCTTAGGAACCTAGTGTTAAGAAGTTTTCCTACTTTAAAGACAAGCCTACCACATGCCTATTTTTAAACATACAGCACGTTGAGTGCCGGGACTCAACGCCGCTTTATCAACAACGCCTTATCTTGTTAGAACAAAGAAATGATATTAATTAATTCCCCCGAATGGGAATCGAAACCGTCGCGTTAAGAATGAGATGCTGTCCGTGCTCGTGGCATATTATGAAGTTAGTTGATGGTTCAAATTCTTGTTCTTACGAGCGAAGAAATCAATACCTACTCAAGAGAAATTTGCTTATATTAAATTTTGGAAATTTCTCCAATCTTCATCAAAACGGAACAAAAAGTTTTAGTGCCCAACAGGGAAGGTCTATCTAAAAACTTTTTAAATTATTTTTAATAACTTAACTACACAACTACTAGGCTACTTAGAATATTTATCTTAGTTAGGACTTTCAAAGATTAATATTGCATAACAAATTAAATAAATAAACAAACGAACTTTAAAATAAATAGCAATTGTATTTTGTAACAAAAAAAAAATGCAACCATCACAGGCGCCAGAAAATAAACAACTAAAGTAAAATCTTTCGACGAAACAAATAAAATTAAAAATCAATGTATAAACCAATATTGTTCCAAAATTTACTCACTTGTCTTCATTTCGATGTAACTTTGTTAGAAATACAATAAGTTTTCAGCACTTTATTATAATGATTTTCTAGATACGATAGTCCCGACCGAAGTGAGAATGGTCACTGATATGATATCAAAACAAAATAATCGCACGTACCTGATAATGGTCACTATTATCAAATTAGCTGTTTGTAAATCATTGGATTTTAAAGGATTTTGATTAATGTATTGTTTGCTTTTTTAACTTTACGCTTATATAGAATATATAAGCGAGTAGCAACCCGCCGGCGGCTTCGCCCGCTTAATCTTTCTGTACTATAGCCATACTATAGACCAATTATAAAACACCCTAAATATATAATAATTTATAGCTTTTGTGTTTTTCTGATATATATCAGAAAGCTACTCTCATATACGAATGGGTATATAAGATGATGACTTGTTATTTTTAAGGTTCTGTACCTCAAAAAGTAAAAACGGTTTCCGTTTTTACTCATAATATCACTTTGTTGTTCATCCGTCCGTCTGTCAAGATCCATTTATCTCGAGATCGTGTGGTGTTATCAACGTGAAATTAATAACAAATATAATATAATATCAAGTCTATGATTCCTCAAAATACAAACAAAATCAAGCCTTAATAAACTTTTACAAAATTCAGCACTTAAGGAGAAAAAAGTATAAATTCATAGGCTTTTCTAAGAAAAAAAATCATTACAAATATATATTCGTAACTCATTCCATACAAAATGAACGCATATGCACGCAAACTTACATAAATTTGTCAACTTTTATAAGTTGTACTTCCCGTTGACCTACAATCCTGAAATTGGTACGTAGGCTTCTGTGGGGGAATCCAACTCGTACTTTTCCGGTTTTTTTTTAATCTTCACTACCTATACCTAGTCTATACTACCTAATTTATACTACCTAATCTATACTACCTGCACTGCACTAATATTATGCTAATAAAAGCTTAAGAGTTTGTTCAGGTGGACGCGCTAAACTCAGGAACTGTTGGTTCAAAGTGAAACATTTTTTTTGTGTCGGATAGTCCATTTAAGAAGTAATGCTATTACATCACGTTAATCGTTTCAATATAACCAATCGGTATGTGCCGTATGCCATCATACACAACTTTTGTTTATTTCCAATTGTCCATAATAATAGAGTAATAATCTAAATAATATTTATAACTTGATCAATTAAAAACTCTGAAATGAAGTAACATAGATTCACGCCTCATCCCGCATATAGCAGGATAGGTAGAATTAGAAAAACTAGAGCATAGGACACTCCGATCTCCACCCTCCGCCGTAAATCGCAGCGTGTCCACCAGAGCGGGAAAATTAAAATTAGTAATGTCTTAGAGTGGGGACCGTACAGATGCATTGAAAAAGATAAACATTAGTTTAGTTAGTAATTTTTTAAAGAAATGTGGGGTATGGCAGCGTGGCAGTGTTAATAAGACGAGATGCAATACCCCTACAGAAAAAATACTGGTGTTACAAAACGATAAAATAAAATACAAGACATTAGAAATATTCATTATATATTTATTCGTAAATAAAAAAGATGTATAAAACAAAAAACTTATACATACGTACATATACGCGATATACAATGATGATTTATTTCATATATAAAATATATCAATATATCAAAAAAAATTCTACTAACTTAACTTCAGTCTTACATAACAGAATATGAGTAAAGGTTAGAGATCGGACTAGATTAACAAATTAACAAAAAAGGGACCCATCTACCATTAAAACTATAAGAACTAATTTTACTGTATTTTTTACATTTTTGGCAAATAACTTAAAGTATATTTTTTAATGTCCATGGTACCCATGTCCAAGTCCGTAGTATCCGCCATGACCGTAACCGTAACCTGAAGATATAATAGATCCTGATGATATAACTGGAGAAACTATCCTGGATGACAATCCAACAGGTATTGCTGAGCCAACAGAGACGCCCACGGGAATCGAACCTATACCTCCTAGGGATACTCCAGAGCCTATTCCACCTATGATGCCGCCACCATAGCCTAATCCTATACCTCCTAAACCTCCTATACCTCCTAAGCTTCCTATACCTCCTAAGCCTCCTATGCCACTAGCTACTGCTGCTACTGGCACAGCTACTGGCTGTGGTACTCTTACTGCAACTGGAGCTGGAACACTAACAGCATAAGGCTGAGGTACAGGGATGCCAACACCCTGAGTGACAGTGACTGGCACAGGCTGAGCTACTGGTACGGCAACAGGACGATTGACTGGCACCGCCACGGGCCTGGGAATTATATGTGGCACTGGTTGTGGTACTGCCACTGGAACAGGACGAGGACTATCTACTGGTACGCCAACTGGAACTGTCACCGGCACCGGTCTAGGAACACTAACTGGCACGGGATGAGGAATTGGTATCGCTACCTTATTGTGATACTCTGAATAGCTATGTCTTGTAGGTATTACTGATGCTGACGCCTCTCTCTTTTTAGTATCCGGCTTCGCTTGTACTGTGAAAATACATAGAACAAGAAGTACCTGTAACAAATTATATATATTAATTATTGATTTAGAATGTAATCAATATAATTGAAACTCTTGAATATAGTTTCAGAAGCTATTCTTAATAAAGAAGTATTAGAATAATCGCTATATATTAATTCAAATTAACAGTTTTTAGTAAAGTAGAGTTTTTATATTTTCAAAGTTTTTATTTCATAAATAACTTCAACTCATAATGACTTACAAAGTATCGAGACATAATGATTACTGTGAATCAATCGACGCGTGGATGGAGAGTGATGTGAAGTGATAAAGTAAAGGTATTTATATATGAAGTACGACACGCGAGATGTCGGCGGAACTCCACTTTGCGCCCTCACATGGAAGAAAGCAGGAAAACTAAAGTATTTAGTGAAGTTGTTGAAACAACTGCATTTATCAATGACAGTATGTGATGCATGCTAGTTAGAAAAAGAAATAAATTAAATTATTGATATATTTATAAACGCCGTAATGCTTTAACAGAAAATGGTTAGACTGTAAACGTGACTGTCGTGGTTTCGATTCCCATTCGTGGCAATGATATTTTTTTCACTTTCTTGCTATACAACTATATACAACTTAATCACTAAAACAATTTTTTATTAATTTTGGACTTTTTTCTTCTTCTATGTTATGTTCGCAGACATGCTAAGACGTATTTTGTATATAAATAACATGCTATATATTTATCAGAACTAATATCCAAAGTTAACTTATATTAATACATACGTTAAGAATATTAGAAATCAATGACTTGTTTTACTTTTATTATTAAATTGATTTATTTATTATTTAATATGAAAATCTATAATAGTATTAGCAGCTTTAATATATTATACACTATCTACAATTCTACACCATAAAACTAAAAGGCAAAACAGGTCTAGATTCAGGCTAGATGTAAACGTAAGAGCCCGTGATGTATTATGTAACATTGTGTATTTTTTTTGTTCATCACGAATATCTAAGCGATGACCGTGAGTTCGATTTACATTAAGGTGGATGTTTTCTTTTTTTGCTTATTATATTTTCATTTTTTGGGTGCCGCAATCATTAGCCTTTCAAATGGGTGAAAAAAGTAAAATAGAGAGTGTAAAGTAAAGGGATTAATGGTCATATTGAAGGGGAGGCGTGCGGAGAAGCTGCCCCGGGCCCCCGCCAAAAGACGGGTCCGACTATTGAGAAAAAAAATGTCAACTTAGCCGGTTTTTTTTTACCAAGAATAATCACACAATTGAAAATATTATCCTTTTGTGACCACTGCGTATTCTATATATCTATTATATATAGTACTACTAGTATCATCATATAGATGTATGATGATACTAGTACTACTACTGTATTTTATTTGTTTTGTTCGAGCATTTTTAACTTTGAAAATTCAGCAAGTCAATCATTTCCAATCGATGTATTATCCCATTCATAATTCTGAATATGAAATTATGTATATTTTTATTCTTTGTTATTAATAAAAATTCTATGTCGATACATTATTCGAATGGTTTGATGTATCTGTAGTGAAATTGAAAAAGTAGCAGCGAAAGTAGAAGTATATTATATCCAGTACACGAAAAATTTGAGGAATGATATTGAAACCAACACTACAGACTAGTCAATTTTATTATTTTTAGCTTCACGCTACATCCCGCACATATATAGGAGTTAGATTTCAGTAAAATCATCAACGACTTTTCACTGAAACAAAGTTTTCAAATAACTCGCTAAGTTTCATTCATATTTTTAAGCCGAAGTGGTTGAAGCCAGACAGATCGAAGTGTCAAATGCTAAGGTCTCGTCTTAACTCTCTCATCTCGGCCACTACTGTCAACCTTTTGATTTATATCTCACAGGCGATCCTCATGCTTTTAACGTGACCTTCCTTCAATATCATTGAAGTTATGTTCAATATCATTGAAGTTATGTTTTCCTCTACCACTTTTACCACTAAGCTGATTCCTATATCGTACTAAAAAATCTCATCTCCACAGTATTCATCTTTCTTCCATTCTTCTTCTGTAATCCCAGCACTGCATTACGTACTATCAAACGACCAGGTATGCTGACGTTTCAATATCTCATTATTGCTAAGTTACTGTTAGTTCTGCTACCGGCAGTGATACGCCTTTCCACATCCATTTCTTGTCTTCCATCTTTATTAAGCTGTGTAATAATGAGGGTTGTGTGGGTGTGGGTTGTATGGATGTGGGTTCGATCGGGAACGGAGAAAAATGTATATAATTCATTTTGATTTCTGCCAAGGTAGAGGGAGCGCAGTGTTAAGTTCACTTACTCTACATACAATGACGATGTCAGCAAAATTTAGCAAAAAGTGGAAAATACTTATTATGATATGATATTTTTTATATCATACTAATCGACTGATTATGAAGGTTTTTGATTTCAATTTTACTTTGTATTCTCCGAGGTATATTGAAATTTCGCTAATTTAATGAAATGAAGATTTATTGCCCCATCGTAGTTTGACGTGAGCTGGTCCCCGGCGGCTTACATACATACAAAACGGCCACTTCTCTTAACTCACGAGTACGTTACGTGCTTGAATCGTTGCCAAACGAGGAGTCCCTATTAGGCGTGATTTTTCAATTCATCCGCCCGCGCCGTCCGCCGTCCTCCGTCCTCCGTCCTCCGGCGTCCACACATCCCCCAACAACGTACGTACATATGTATGTATGTCACCATCCACTCTGAATACCGCGAGTTGCGTCACGCGACGAGAGGTAATGAATCATAAATACTATTTAGAGTGTTTGATTGAGATTGTTGAACTAGCAGCGACGGGTGTCTTTCCTTGTTTCATTATATTTATTGATCTTCGATGGAATAAGAAATCGAATATTTGCGCTGTAATCAACTTCGCGCTGTATGTAGCATGTAGCTGGTTAGGCAATTAGGTTTTAATATCCTCCTGATAAGAAGACAAAGTGCGGTGTTGAGCTCCGCATCTCGACACACAATCTGATGGAACGTAGAAAAGTATCTATGTTTTGACGTGAAATAGAAAAAACATAAGAAAATGCCATCACATAGCTATATAAATTAAAAAAAACTTTACATGCGATTCCTAACTACAACAACAGAGTAGACAGATAAAACTCAATTTTACTACACCCCGTTCCCTACGTACTGCCCAATTTTCGAAACATTACGCGTTGAGTGGCGTAACTCAACGCTGTTCCTTGTGTACTAGAACAAGAAAATAAATATAATGAGGATAAAACCCACAATCGTCGCGTTTACAATCAGACGCTGTGGCACTGCGCCACGACGAGAGCCACAATTTATAATCGGTATATAAACGTTAAATAATTTCGAGCTTTAGGCTTGTTATGGTGTAACAAGTATAGTTCTGTATTAAAAACCTTCTCACGTAAAACAATACCTCTTTGAATTTCTATTATTTGGCAGAAACAGATCAGTTGGTCGACAGCCTACTTTTTTCTTCAAATTACATCAACATCAATGTCATTTGAATGTCTGTTGCATGATTTATGTATAGATTATAAATAAGTTCTACTGTTTTTCTACAGCAACACACTCTTTTCCATAAAACAGGGAGGCGGAGGGAAGCTAGTATTAAATAATAGACTCCGTTCCCCACGCGCCGCCCATTTTTTTGATATATTTATGTTGGGTGGCGGAACCCAACTCGATTCTGAATATTTGTTTAAAGGTATTTAAATTTAATGTAGAAAGTTAGCTGAATGTTGTTTGTTTGCATTTTCATATTTTTTATTATATTTATTGTTTTTAAGTTAGGTTAGGTGTTGATGCCCAGCAAAGCCTATTAATACCTACAGGTGATAATACATATTGACATTATTAAACCATATCATTTCTATCTGTTAAAAGATACGTAAAAAACTAACTAATATATATTTTTTCTGATTAACAATTTTACCTTATATCTCTAATAGCAAAGTGTTTGCTGAACGCACTAATCTCAGGAACATATGGTTAGAAATAAAAAAAACCGTTTGTGTTGCTATATCCATGTAAAGCGGAAATTATAGGCTAAATTACAACAGATTAAACAAAATTATGTTACCACTGCCTCTGTAATCAGAGTTTGTTACTTTTGACTTACATCTTTTTTATAACTTATAACTTTATAGCGCACATAGCAGGGTAGACAGAGGACCCTGGGCACCTAGTATCACTCTGTTTAATCCACTTTCCGCCTAATTCGGGAGGCTTTGCGTATGGAGTGAAGGAAATCAACACCGCGTTTTTGAGTTTACATTTTTGTATGTATATAAAAGTTATGTAATATATAAGTACTTACAAGTAAAAGAAATAGGATTGTAGAGCCCAGTAAATTTAACCCAGTTTATAACAAACGTGTTTGGCTGTAAAAATATTAAATAAGCAATTCGGGAAGTCTAACCTTATTAGTGGACAGAGCGACATTCCTACGTAACCTGTCGCCGGAAGTCATCACGTTTTGTTTTACTTACATAGTTTTATATTTCTTAACGCTATAAGGAAAGAAACACGCTAGTTTCACCTCGTTCCCATTAAGGCACTTACATTTGTGGGAAACCTCTTTGCCGAATTCTGGATGCATTGAGTGTTGAGTGGCAGTACTCAACGCCGCGTTTTGCCTCGTTACCACAGGGATGAAATGAAAATATTAAATATTTAATTTCGTCGAGTAGTAATAGAACCTTCCCCTGAGCGACGACTGACTTCAGTTAGTGGATATCTATTTCTTTCTTCTCGAGTACCCATTTCTTTAAGTATCTAGGCCGTATTTCTAAGCTGCAGCATGTATGTATCTCACATATAACCGAGTAGACAAACGGACTATATGCATTGATGGAACTCAATACAATGTTTTGTCAGTTGGAATTGCCACGACGGTTGTACTTTTAATCAATTGAAAAGATTATGACATAACAAAAATATTAAGTGATTCGACTTCCCTTAACTTCTCTGAAATCAAGACTCCTTGTTTCTCTGCCTCTTCAATGGCGGGAAACAACCTGCGATTTTCCTTACCAGAACAGAACAACTAAAAGAAATTAAAATATAATCATGTCTCAAGTGGGCAATGAACACACTGCCTTTGCGTTAACAGTCAAACGCTGCCAAACCTCACTACGACGCTCTTACACTCGTATTAAGATGTACTATCACCACGCGTCCAAGGTCCTACTAATTCCTAACAACAGAATTGCAACTTGTGAAACGCCAATACCTTAAAGTTTAAAGAAAAACAAAAATCTCCTTTGTTAACCAACTGACACAATATCACTATAGCACATTCAATGTTAATATGGGAGTCTGGGAGTCCCATTGTGTACGCCGCTGTGTGGGAACACGGGCTGCGCTATAAGGTTATAAATAACTAAGTTAATTTATATGGAATTAAAATATTTTTTAGATATTATTTTGTAAATTGAATTGATATTTTTAGCTCCTTTCTGTATTCCGCAAATAGCAGGGTTGGTAGAGAGAACCTACTGTAAAGATCGTAACCTACGAGCTGCAAAATTATCGAGATATTTGGTGTTGGGTGATGGAACTCAACATCGCGCTTTGTCTTGTTACCAAAACGGGGAAATTCAAAAAATCATACTACGAGATTTGTTGTAACACAACTAACAATAATAAATGAATGCATAATATACTGCTCTACAATAGCGTCGGTACCAAAACTGCATTGTGTACGGCCAAACGCGCAGCTGTGCCGATGTTTCGCCGTCTCATCAATCCAGCTAAGGCTCCGTTAACCTTGTTACCGGCAGCGATACGCCTTTCCACATCCATCTCGTATCTTCCAACTCTATTGAACATACTTCCCAAATAATCCACTTCATTCACTTGTTCTTATATCTTACATGCAGGAAAGGCATGTATAAAAAGGTTGATAACAGTGAAGGAGACGAAAGAGGTATGTAGAGACCGTAGCGTATGGCGCTCCGTTCTCTTTGACTACCCCGCTAGGAATAAAGCGTGAAGCTAAGTTAAGTTAAGTTATAATATACTGCTTATAAGTTTATGTTTTTCTCATCTTTCTTAATTTTCTAGCACACAATATTATTTCTTCGTTATCTTTCTTTTAAATAAAGTACGGTGTGAAGGATTTTAGGATTCCGTACTTCAAAAGCAAAAACAGCGCTTATAGTAAGTATCACCTTGATGAAAAAATAATGATAATAATATTAAGGAGCTAGTTCGAGTGAATTATCAGATGAAAAGGCTCTTCCAATTGTGGTACGGTACCCTCGGTGGGCGTGCCCGTTTTGTTAGTTCTCACTTCGTTCCAAATTTCGTAATTGTAGGTCCAACGGGAAGTACTCTATAGATTTTGATTACGCGACGAATTTCCTACACAATATAACAAAACCGATGTACAAACGCTCGTATCTTTTAATTGCGTTGACTTAAAAGAAGACTTTGAGGAACCGTTAAACTGAATATTTGATAATAATTTCTATTTGATGCGTCCACGCGATCTCGAGATAAATGGTCTTGACAGACGGACGCACGATCTGGGTTCCATTTTTTCCTTTTCAGGTGTGAAATCCTAAAGAAATGTTTTGATGAAATTCAAAGAGCTTATAGATAAGAAAGAGCTATTTAAATATATGATTAAACTAAAATCACAAATTAAATTTAAAATGCATTTAAATATAATTGATCATTCTTCTAACACAAATCTGTTTTAAATGAGTAGTAAACAATTGTCGCAACCTTGGTTAGATCGCTTTCTAATACCTTAGAATAGAGATGCCCCGATAAGCCGCGGTATTAGCATTATGTCATAGTGTTACCAATATATGACTCACTCTATGCCCTAGGTCGTGGCAACCGTAAACCTAATTTTAATTATTCTTGTATGGACTTCGATCATTTATCTATATACTTTTTCTTAATTTTCCACCACTAAACACGCAATGTATTCAAGCGAAAGGAGATTGTGTTGTTTTTAGTACTAGGTTCCCTATTTTCCTTTTACTACCCTGCTATATGCGGAATTCAGCGTAAAGCTGTTGCATATTACTCATTTTTAAATGAAATAATGTTCAAACATTTTTTAAAAATATAATATACTCGTATCTTAAAATTTGAGTTAAAAACAAAAAAGCTAAATTTAGGTGGTGAGAGATCATTATCAAGATCTCTCACCACTACCACTTCCATCTACTTTGGACGCAAATAATTAGAAATACTTAAAAAGATTTAAAAAAATATTGATGACAACAAAGCGTAGCGTTGTGTTCCGACCACTCAAGACGCAATGTCTATTAAATTGGGCGGAAAGTAAAGCACGGAGTACCTTAACACTGGGTTCCCTCTGGCCTCTACCCTACCCTACTATGAGCGGTATCCAACGTGAAAATAAAAAAAAAATCTCAAATAAACTGTCACAGTAGTACATTCGTACAGGTTTCCTGTATATTATTACTTCACATAACAATGTTTATGTCACACGAGTTACGTTGACTTGCTATTTAAAAAAAATAATCAAAACATGATTTAGAATTAATCAAGTGTTATCTAAGTATAGCTCACCTAAAGGACTAGATTTGACCAAGTACGTAACACGCCATATTGCGTCATAGAGAAAATGTCACAAAAAACTAACTTACCCTAAATGAGATAGTAAATTTTCAAATTAAATATACAATTTTAAGCCATGTTGCTTTAGATTTAGATCTACAATTGAGTATTTTAGAATATTCGCCATAAATTCTTCAAATAGCTGTAGCGTCCGTGTAATGAATCAGGTATTTCGTGACATCTAATTGGTCTATTTATGAGCTATGACGCCTTATATTCACCTACAAACATATATTTAATGTGTAAACTTATTACTAAATTTAACTGATAAAATCATTTCAATTATTTATTGGGTAATATGATTTAAGGACTCCATGGGTCTGATAAGAAAATTGATATAGAGAGACATAAGAGATCTGTCTACTAGTTCGGAATATTTTTATATAAAATTATCCACTACTGTGTGGTTTCATAGGAACTTCCTTCCACGCGCCACTCAACTGCGAAATGGCTTACCTGCGGCAGTGCTTCCAGGTCGATACTATTTGGGTATCTTCAAAAAGCGCGTCTATCTCCACCTTAGCGGCCGGCAACCCACCTGTAGCTAATCTGGTGCTGCACGGGTTCGTGGGCGGCGGTGATCACCTACCATCAGGTGACCCGTACACTCGTTTGCCTTGAGAGAAGAGTGTGTATCGCAGTGTTAGTCACTTCAATACACACTTTTATACCGGCGGCTCTACAAAAACCCTGCAACTCTGAAAAAGTTTATAGTAAATATAAAATAATATCATTTTTAGAAATTTATCCTTATAATACAGACTTTACACCACAGTATGTCTTATAATATTGAAAAAAAAAACGGATTTATTTTAATATATCCACATCTCTAAATATAGATTGAACCCACAACCTATACCTGATTCAACAAGTAAAGCATACCTCATATAAAGCAATAGTACAAAGAATAAAGTAAACAAAATAGAGTCCTTGAACAAGAATCAGTAGAAAGTGAACTACTGAGGATAATTACAAACCATGATTTCAATTCCTTCTGATATAAACCTTCTTCTTTTCATCATAGAATCTAAATTAGCTTAGAAAATCTAGATCTTTTAAGTCGTTTTGGTGTTGCCATCAAATGTAGAGCAGGTCTGTGGGAAACAGAGGTCCTTTCAAGAAGTTTAATTTATGAATCCAACACTTGCAAAGTCAATATGCAAATTAGCTGGAACTTATAGTTTGTAAGGACATGTTGCATCACTGTGCATAAATTAATCCGTGTTTGTTATTATTTATAGTTATTAATTTAGTATGAAATTAGTAACGATCTAGATTTCTGTCAAGTGAAATTAACTATACTATTTTTATTTAGATATAGAGATAATTAAAAAAATTAAATTAAATTAAATTAGCTTCACGCTGTATCCCGCACACAGCAGGGTAGGCAGAGGGAACCTAGTGTTAAGACACTCCGTTCCCCACTTTCTGCCGAATTCTGGAGGCATTGCGTGTTGAGTGGCAGAACTCAACGCCGCGCTTAACATATAGAGATAATGGGGTAATATTTTTTCTCTTCCACTCATTTTTTGCATATACAGTAAGTAGAGTAGAGAGAGAGGCAGAGAAATCCAATTATTAGAAATTAGTACACTCCACAGTCCACACACTGCGCTTTATGCCCATTTTTCGTCGAGTGGTGGACTTTACGCCGTGCTTTGTTCAAATAGTGCGGTGAAATACAATAAATTTAAACATACTTATTCCACTAAGAAATAGAACCCGAAACTTTACGTTAGCAGCCACGATGGCATCTGTGAAGAGTGGTTGTAACAATTATAAAACACAGATTTTGTTGTTGTTGCTTGTTACGTTTACAATTCTTATTTTAATAAATGACAATTATCTTATAAAATTCATTTAAAGAATATTAATCTCAACATGGCGTATCAGGACGGTGCAGACGCAGGAGCCCAAGTATGTGGCTGTAAACGCGACTGGTTGTGGGTTCGATCCCCACTCGAATGTATGAAATATTTATTTAAATGAATTTAAATAAATATTGATTGATTTAAATTAATTTAAATAAATATTTCATATCTTCGAGTGAGTGAGTGAGTTCGAGAGATTCATTTCTTCGCTCTGGTGTCGAGGCAAAGCGCGGCGTAAAGTTCCGCCTTTCAACACGCAATGCCTCCAGAATTCCATGGAAACTGGGAACGAAGTCTCTTTAACATTATTTTCTCTCTGCCTACCCTGCTGTCTGCGTGATTTAAGGTAAAGTTGACGAAAAAATCTCGTATCTGATTTAAACCCATAAAATCTAAAGTACTTATACATTGAAATAACAGACATATATTCCCAATACAGAAAGATATTATCATAAAATAGCGATTAAATTTAGTATCCAACTCAAGATCATTATTAGTAAATACACAGATCTATTTAGAACTGCGGCTTGTGTAATTTCCTTTTGGTTCCGCCCACCTTTACTCACTACTTAGTATTTGTAGTATTGAACAATACTGGGCCAGACAGTATTTAATATTGTATGTGATGCAATCATTCATTTAAAATGTTTATTAAATTCAAATTCAAATTCAAAAAAGTTTATTACCGTTTTATGACTATACTAATACAATTAAAATAACAAGCTAAAAAAGAATAAAAGTAAAATAAAACAAATGCAAAAATTAAAATATGTTAAGATATACTGCAATATGATGGTGTGATACGCAATGCCATCAGAATTCGGCGGAAAGTGGATAACGGAAGTGACTTAATGGGCACGGAGTGTCTTTACACTAGGTTACTATTTACGCTCTGGCTATCCTGCTATATGCATAATACAGTGTTTAACTAAAATAATGTAAAACGATATTCTCTTTATATTTTACATAAAGCGCGGCGTTGAGTTCCGCCACTCAACACGCAATATTTCTTATGCACCTGGAAAGTAAAGAATGAAGCGACACTAGATTTTTACCTACCTTATGAGGGTAAAAGTTGAGCTGGAAAATAATTTGATTTATTTTATTATATAAAATATAATTGCGTATGTATATACAAATGCATCCCAGCAAAACCATACTGGATCGCTAGTACAAAATACATGCAATTAAGAAAATAAGAGGAAAAGGCAATCGACTAATTTATCAACGAACGTGGTCGATATAATATTCGGTATTTAGATAACTACGAGACAGGCATCCGACTTGTGAGGATTTTTAAATGTAATATAGGAGTAAGAAGTAGTACAATGTATGAGTGTTTCTTTATACAATGTTTATTGCGAAGGCATCCATTATCACATATTGTAAAAGTGGCCGAGAAACAGCTATTACATTATCAAGAGCATCGACTTCGCGCAGTGGAAATGCGATGATTGTGAGTTCGATTTTCACTCGATGAAATTAGTTAATTTCCTATCTGAAGTAAATCTGGTCTAAAGTGAATCTGGTAACAAGACAAAGCGTGGTGTTGAGTTCGGCCACAATATAAGACGACACGCAATATTCGAAAATTCGGCGGTTTTTAGCGAACGAAATGTCTTAACACTAGGTTCCTTCTGTCTATTCTGTTATATGCGTGAGGCTGTAGTAATTAAGTAGAGAAAAGCTGTAGTAATTAAGTGTCATAACACTAGACTGTCTCGCAAGGAGCCAAAAAAGATAGATACAATCCAAATGGGTGGGATTGAATGGAAATAATTGAATATTTAAAGAAATATTTTGGATTAAGTTTTAATTACTTTTTGAGCAAGTTACATTTTTAAAAGTCACTGGTCTAACCAGTCACTGGTAAATGTTTTTATAAAATTTTATAAAATATTGTATAAAATTTTAAAAAAAATGCTTCTTCAATTTTAACCGGATACTCTAATCAAACATTCATCAAACTGTTCTTAAAGTGTATCCTTTCCAATAAAACAAGAATGATCGAAATCCGTTGGGATGGTATTGAGTGATTCGACCATTTGTCGCGCACATACTTAAGACACATACTTAAGACTTGTGTCATTTTCCCACAGATACCATGAAAGGCGCAAGCTTACAAATAAAAAAAATCGTCAAAATCAGTTCAACTAATCAAATGTTTTGAGGTAACAAACACTAAGAAAACATATACAGCCAAATTGATAACCTCCTTCTCTTACAGAAGTCGGTTAAAAAACTAATAATATTCTGTAAACATAGAAATAACGAAAAATAATAATAATTTAATTAAAGCCAGCCACCTCCACTTGAGGAAATAAAATATTTAATATACTATATATTATATATTTAATATACTATATGTTATATATAATATTTAATATACTATATATTATATATAATATTTTCTCGAAAATACAACAAAGCGCGGCGTTGAGAATTCGGTGGAAAGTTGGAAACAAAAGTGTCTTAATGGGACCGGAGTGTCTTAACACAAGGTCCCCAAGTACCCTCTGCCTAGCCTGCTGCGTGCGGGATATACAGTGATACTGAAGAAAAATGTTAACATAATTCAAAACTTTATAAACTAGTGAAAAGGAGGAATGAAATGTTTTTAAATGAGAAGAAAATGGAAAACGTAGTGATTTTTCTCCTCATTGTCAATAATATGCAGAAGATGAGTAAAAAATGCATAGAAATGTCCATCTGGCCACCATAACGGCATAAGCTTTAAAAGATTATAATAAGGGCTATTGGTAGTTGCGATGTATTTATATGTCTATATAATATAATTTTGTTTTCACAACTATAATATCGAACAATTTCGATATAAAAGTTATTTAAATTCTAATGGAAATATATTTATATATATTTACCACCATATTTACTAGCCATTAAAGGTGGCGGATAGAGTCAAGCGGATTTTGTGGGTTCGCTGTCATCTGAGACAAAAAATGTGATTTATCATAAATACGCTTCCTAAAAAAGAAAATTTATTACTTTCTTCAGAATTGCCCCGTATATTGCATATAGCAGGCAAAAATAATTTTATGTCAAGGCACTATGTTCTCTTCTTTCCACCAGAAATCGAGACACTGCACTGCATTTTCCCGATTGGTGGTGAAATAATAATGCCACGATTTATTAATTATCCAAATATTATCTATAAATAAACAAACAATCACGATCGTAGTGACCTGTTATTAGATACCAAGTGCCTCTACAAACATAACGAAAATGAACATAAAAAAATCATAAATTACTTAGAGAAAATGAAAAAGCCCAGTTCTGAACTTTTTAAATATTTAGTTATGATATAACTAACCTACGTACTAAGAACAGTAGTAAATGCACCAAATATTAAGTTATCGGGTTATATAAATATTAAGTACCTACAAGTATAGCGTAACATACTCAACTCACATAACTATTATATGAATAATCTAAATGTATCCTAATTATCTTCATTTACTATATTATGTTGTTTAGGGTGCGGCTTTATTATTATGAAAGTAATGTACGTCTAGAGCAGGGGTTCCCAACCTTTTGTTGATCAAGGACCACTTTTTTATCATTCTTGACAGCAGAGACCACTATGTAGGTATAATAAAAATTAAGTATTTTAAAGTTTCTGAATATATCCTATATATATGAGTCGTCATATAGATGAGTCGTTTTTCCGACGGGGGATTCAATTGCTACCAGAGAGATGGGAGAAAGTGGTAATCTAATGATGGACAATACTTTGAGTAATGTCATTGTAAGCATTATATTTTAAATTAATTTTTTTTAAACAAAAAAAAACAGCGAGAACTTATTCAAGGTCCTAGGAGAAACTTCTATAATTCAGTGTAACAATCGTGTGACTATGCGACGGCTGTGGATTCTTTTTTTTTCAGCTTCACCCAGCGGTTGTGGTTGTTCGATTCGCAATATATCGTTCGCGGACCATATTAAGGCCTCTGCGGACCACTGGTGGTCCGCGGACCACTGGTTGGGAACCACTGGTCTAGAGTAAAACAGTTACATGATTTTTCCCAGACAGTAGTGTAGGCAGAGGGAACCTAGTGTTAAGTTACTTCGTTTCACACGCACCGCCCAATTTTAGGTCCGTATTAAAAAATCGCTTTAAACTCTGAGACTGATCTTGAGGTGCTCGCTTTCATTCATAAATTATAATTTATGAATGAAAGCGGTATCTCAAGATCGATCGCATAGTTGCGAGCGGTTTAAAAATACGATCCTTTTGTCGCAGGGTAGGCAGAGGGAACCTAATGTTAAGACACGCTGTTCCCCACTTTCTCCCGGATTTTGGAGGCATTGCGTGTTGCGTGACAGAACTCTACGCCGCGCCTCGACACCAGAGCGAAGAAATGGACATATAAATTTAAGTAAATATTTCATCTCCTCGAGTGGGGATCGAACCCACAACCAGTCAGTTTTACAGTCACACCTCGTGCCACTGCGCCACCACTGGCCTCGAATAACATACTTCATAATAGTATATGCTTTAAAAATTATAATAATAAGATAACATGATACCATTAGGTTTTGATGCTGTTGGATCGTGAATATCCAAATACGCCCACGATAATTGTAGCTTCAAATATTTCTTATTTCATTCTGGTTAGATAAAGTTCCTGGTTTTGTGGTAAATTAAGACAATAGAAATTAAATAATAAAATGAAAAAAAAAACTAATATATATATAATTTTCTTATAAGATGTAAGTAGCGCGGCTTTACCTGCTTAAAGTTTTTGTTAAATTTTAGGAATATGCTACAATGCCTACTTATATGTTATTCTAATGTGAACTATGTTAAATTTAATCTAAATTTTTTCGGTAGTTTTTGCGGTGAAATGGAATAGACATCCATTCTCACAAACATTTACATTTTAGGTACTTTTGAAAGAATCAAAAACATTGTATAACCTTTTTTATTCCTTGACTTTCCTTTATTATTCTATATATTTCTGTAAATTTAGGAACAAAAGTTGACAATTACAAAAAGCTCCACCTCATGCGCAACTATAGTTTAGTGCTCTAGTATTGCAACCTCTATCGCCGCCAGGAAGCGATTGTGAACCAAGGCGAAGTTATTTCACCCAACCCATTAGTTAGGCACATTGAAATTTTGTAATTCGCTCTGACCTCCCGTAATTTTGCCGCCTCGCTCTATATTATGTTGTATTTTCAACGAAATAACCAAATCTAAATTATGTTATTATATTTATGTTGTGAAATTTCAATGAAAATTTTTAATCAGAGCCTCAAACCAGTATTACAGTAGTATTAAACATTTTAACACTATAATGGTTTCAGGCTCTGTTCGTAATAAATAATATTTATGTATACTTTTTCAAGTGTACACTGTATCCCAACTGTATTCGTCTGAACGGCTTAAGCAACTTAGACTAGCTTAGACGCCAGTCGTGGCGCAGGGGCACAATCGTGTGACTGTAAACGCAGTAGTAGTACGATGGCTTGTATATATATACATACACACACACTGACACAGTTTTTGTTTTGATTCCCACTGGAGGAAACGGAATATTTAATATTTTCATTTCTTCGCTCTTCAGAAAGCACTATTGCCACACCGTTTCTACATGAAGGTGACCAGTGTATATATGCCGGTAACCCTGTCCGATGTTACGGGACTTATTGCCTTTCCAGCGAGTTTCCTGGAGGAAAGCACACTAAACTCGACGTCTTATGAGTAAATCTGCGAGTTCTCTGCATTATTCATAAGAGCCAATAGTCAACGTTGCAAAGCGGAGTTTCCGTCTGGATGCTAGCGTATTTAACTGTGCCCGGACTTGACACGGTAGCCCTTGCCCAATTGTCACATACCAGTTTTTAAATGAAGGAATTGCCATCTGACCTACAAAACTTAGTTATGTAAAAAACCACGAAAAAAGGAATAGGGCAGGTAAAGTAAGAGAGTAGGATAGGTATAAAGGAGCTAAGGAAAGAAGGAGGAGACCAGGAAAGACACCACTCTTACGGACTGGATGAGGGTATAACAGTGGCGACTCGAGGATCCGGGGCGCATACCCATATGCCCAAAAACAAATGTCGGGCAGATATTAGTCAGGACATCCTCTGAATAGACACTACTTTAGTAAAATATGTGTTGTAATCGTTAAATTCTTCATTAGTATTTTCCATTGATAATTAATGACACAAACTATATTAAAATGCAGAATGGCAGTAAAGTTCACGAAAACGAAATGGCGAGTTTTCGTTGTAATGTTTTTTATAATACAAATATTTTAGTTTGACAAACATTTGATCTGAAGTTCATCATCAAAATTACAAAAAACAGAGAAAAATATTTTTAAGTGCTTAAAGATACGAATTCAAATTCAAAATACTCTCTGTTCAAATAGACTATTATAAGCACTTTTGAATCGTCGAATGAACATATAAAAAAAATAGCTTCCACCTGTTCGGAAGGCAGTTCTGCTGAAGAACCGACAAGAAACTCAACTGTTGCTCTTTTCAAAGTCAATGGTATAATATATAGTTTTATTACATTATCTGGCAGCTATCCTGCATCACATTCAATAGACATTAATTCCATACATGTTTATCCTTTAAATATTCTTGAACAGTGTAATAAGCTTTACTTGTTAGTATTATTTTACAGATACTGTAAACTAATTGTGGTAGTGGTAAACTTAGAATACACTTCGGAATAATATGAATGAAATGGTGATCTGCTCTAAGAGATAAACATAACTTTTGACCCAAGTCCATAAATATTTTTGAAAAGAAATTATTTGTGTTAATAACATTGCAGAAAAGAAAAAAAACGTAAATAATAAATGTTCATACGTTCTTACAATAAAACTATAGTATACTCAGTATGCATTTTGCTCAGTGTCAATCACTGAAAACACACAAGCGACAATACTGTAATTGAAAAGTTTAAATTTAGCATTTTGGTAGGGTAAGCGTATGTATGGCTACTAAGAAAGAATTTTTGGATTATTTTACGGAAATGGGAAAAAACGGGACTTTTCTATTTTACAACTAAAAGTCAACGGAAACAAAGTTGCGGCCAACGATTAGGAGAAAATATATATTTCTTAAGTCGTTATATCATTTTGTAAAAAAATTTTGCAGCAACCTCAACGGATATTACATCTTGCTCAAAGAAGGTATGATAATGTCAATACTTACATAAGTTTTTAATTAATCCATTACATTCCTATAAAATCCTTGGTAAAATATATATTTTTAAGAAATACCACCAGTGGAACAGTGGCTGGCCATCGCGCATTGAAATATATAAGTTGAGAATTGAATGTCTCAATTATCTACGGCGGGTGATTTTGGTAAATATTAGTTGTTGTATGTTATTAAGAGGGTACGTAAATACGTATTGGACCATAAAGTACCGTCGCATTTGATTAAACTTTTATTAAATAGATTTTTTAAGGCTAGTCGTAGAACAGGTGCACAAGCGTACGACTGTACGCGACAGGTTCTGAGTTTGATTGCAGCTTGCGAATTGATTCAATATTTTTATTTCCTCGGTCTGAAAACGAAACAAAGCGCGGCGTTGAGTACCGCCTCTCAACACTCAATGCCTTAAGAATTTAGCAAAAAGTGGGATGCGGAAGTATTGAAATTTAAGACGGAGTGTCTTCTTGACACTAAGCTCGCAGGCTGCCTCTGCATACCCCATACGTGAAATATAGTATGAAGCTAAAAAAATAGTACCCAATGACTATTGTTACATAATTAACGTAGCAACTTCCTTGTTTAACCGACTTCTGTAAGAAAAGAAGGTTATCAATTCAACTGTTTCTTTTGTTTACTTTGTTCTACTCTATTTGTCAAATCATATTAAAAACAAAAGTATTTTAATGATGAGGGCAAAGTAACGACAGTGTCTGATGCAATCATTTTAATGTTAACGCATGTCCTGTATTTTTAAAATTCGTCTCCGTTTTGAACCTATCACGCAGCGTGACGGCTTCAGACTGTAATCGGATTGGTGGTGGGTTCGCCACTAAACACGCAATGTCTTGAAAATTGGGAGATGCGTATGGACCGGAGTGTCTAAGCACTGGATTCCTCTGCCTAACCCTGCTATATAAAAAAAAAGTGACCTTGCTTTTCCTTCCATTCCCAGGTTATTACAGATAATCTGTAATTAGTATGTATTTTCCACTTACATACTTAAAAAAAATAATTGAAAAATGACACATACATCGATTTTTCGCATTCAAAATACCAAATAAACGAACATCGATAACGTCATAGCAAAATCAATTGCATTCGCTATCGCGCTCCTCGAGTGGGGTCGAGTGGGGTGTTTAACTTAGTATATAAGTCCCGGGCGGGAGTGCGGAGGTATACTCGTAGTGTACAGTCGCACAGTGCCGTGTTGTGAAAATGAAGACTTTTGTAAGTTTTTTGTTTACACGTACATACATACATACATATATAAATTGTAGCAAGCTTTGGTTTGATTATTTGATGATTTAATAAAAAATTTGGTAGTCAAGTTTTGGTCATTAAATAACATTATTAGTTTACAGAATACTATTTAATATCGTGATAAAATTAAAAATTAAATTTACGTTTAATTATTATTCTTTTATAAATAATAAATATAAATATTATGCTATTAAATTAACTAACATTTAAAATCTTATTAGATGACATTATTTTTTTTTTGGGGAAAATATCAATTGTTTTTTTTAACTACTGTATCTTGGTAACTGAGCACAAGCAGATTTTTTATATAAACATATTTTATAATATCGATTATTCAAATCGCTAAACCAATAAAATTTTCCTTTTTGTTTACTTGCTATCCGATTTAATGTAAAATAGGTTTTATCCATTGAATATATTTGTAAGAAACTAAAAAGTAAAGCACAGAGTGACATGCAGCATGATTTTCAATAAACCTAGTAGTACTGTTAATTAAATTATAAAATTAAATTATAAATGTTTCACGTATGTGTTAAAGTGATAATAATATTTTAGAATCGACTAAAGAACTTAAAAGCACATCCCTAAGAGTAACAATACAATTTGAGTTTTATAAAGAAATGCGATGCGCTCGAAGGTATTAATTACATGAGCTTAAACTCGGTTATTGTACAAGTTACCTCTGTTGATTGTTTTACCTAGTCACTCAGTTAAAATTCGAGATAACGAAAGAAGCTTCACGCTGTAGTAGATAACCCTGCTGTGTGCGGGACACAGCAGGGTAATCAGGGGGAACCTAGTGTTAAGATACTCCGTTACTCAGTTGCCGCTGAATTTTCCGAGGTATTGTGTGTTGATTTTTTTTATGAAAACATATTAAAAAGAATTTACCTAATCCATACATAATTTTTTTATGGGTGTAGAATTTTACATTAAATATTTAATAGTATAGAAGAAAATTATGAGTATAATAGATGTTCATTTATTTTACTTATATGGGCGGCGTTGAGTTCCGCCACTCAACACGCAATACCTACAGAATTCGCCGGAAAGTGGGGAACGGAGTTTCTTAACACTAGACTCCCTCTGCATATAGAGCGTTGGTTAGATTTTTTTTATAATGTTTAATAGACGTGTCAGAAACTGTACGTCATCACTCACACATGTATTTTAGTGTAGAGCATTCATTGTTATAAAAAAATAAATAGATATTTTTTCCTAATATTGCTTATATAGTAACAAATTATTGTAATAAATATCTAAAAAAAAATTTTATATTATCTGTCTACAGTAAAAATTGACTTTACTTATTTAATAACATCACAAAGAAAATTAATAATATAGTAGTAGTAAAAAGCGCGGCGTTTGGTTCTGCCACTCCACGCAATGCCTCCAGAACTCGATGGAAAGTGGGCAACGGTGTGTATGTCTTGAGTGTGTGTGTCTTAACACTAGGTTCTCTCTGCCTACCCTGTTGCATGCGGGATACAGCGTGAAGCTGATTTAATTTCATTAAATTTTGTAGTAGAATAGTAACGAGTGAATTTTTGTAATTGTGCCATACATAATGCAATTAAAAGAATACAGGTATGTACTATTACAATTTTGAGGCCGTTGTAGCGCAGTGGCTCAGCGTTTGACTGTAAACGTGACGGCCGTGGGTACGATTCTTAATTCGGGAAATTAACTATTTACATATCTTCGCTCGTTTGGTAGAAAGACAGTTTATTACTGAAGTAATCATTATTGACTATTTTCTTAACTGAATTGATTATTACCTTAATTTCCAATAAATATTTTTAGTTTAGTTTATAGTCGTATCGTATGAAACAAAACATGGTGTTAATAGTTATAGTGAATCGACATGATTAGATACACAAGAATACATTTTTTTACGCGCCTTTGTTTCGTACACCGAGGTATCTGTCAGGTGCCACAAAGTCTAATTAGGTTCTGTTTGTTCACTTCAAATGAACTATAGTATATATAGATAAATAAACGAGTGAAAAAAATTAAAAGGAAAATAAAAAAAATCTAAAATATTATATTAAATTATAGAACTAATTAATACCCTGAACGCGTCACATGAAATCACATCCACGACGCAACTTTTAGCTATCGGAAGAACGGAACTTAATCAATAATTCATAATAATTGAAAGTAAAAACAATAACAAAATATGACGACACTTGCACAAACCTCCATAACCTGCCCCAGAGCCTCATTGACACGCTGAACACGCGGCTTATTTCGACAAACCATGTTTAATGCATGTCTGATTTATAAGCGACGTGACGTCGTCACGTAACGGGTAAAAGTAAGTTCGATTGTTCGATAATAATCAATTCATATGATTTTTTTTGTTTGTCTTCACGATTTTCGCATACTTTGTAATGATATAATATTGAGTGCTTGATGTAGGTTTTGAGTGTGCTATTTGCTGAGTTATTTCAGTGTGGTTGTTTAAACTGTTGTTTACTTATGAAATCGTTATTCAAATTTTCTGTGATTTTATTTAATTTTGCTCGTAAAAATTGTCTTATTCGTAATAAAAAAATCTTCGGCGGAAAGTGGAGAACGAAAGTATCTTAACTGGTCTTACCACTAGGTTCCTAGGTTCCCGCTGCCTGCCATGCTATGTGCGCCAAGCATACAGCATCATGGTAAAAAAAAAAAATTCCATATCTATCTAAGTAGACAATTGTGATTTTTAAAGTAAATCGAGTAAATCTCGATCCCGCGAGAATTCCGGCGGCAAACCTCTCTTTTTTTCAACTCCCTCCAATCTTTACACACATCACAAGCAAAAATAAAGACAGACATTATAATATTTTGTAAAATATATATACATCACAGACAGACATTTAATTTTATTTATATCTACATATAAATAAAATTGTAACCTCTATATTCAAAATTGCAACTGTTTTATTTCTTGCCGACTATTCTAAACAGCAGTGTCCACCGCGCCGGCCGGTGCGGAGTAGCTTTATGTTCTTTGGACGATAATTCAAAATAATAATTAAAATGTCTATATAAAAATTTTATTGAATAATTTATATTTTGAATTTAAATTTAAACGTAAAATATGGAACCGTTGGAAAAGACCGTTGTACAATTTACTTTATATATATTTGTAACAACTAACAGAATGTTTCTGTTTTAAAGTTTTGTTTTTTCGGAGAATTGAAGCGAAAGATCGTTTTTCTAAATGAAGACGACTTGGATTTATCGGACTTAATTGAAAATTTGAAATCAAGTTAGTGTCTGGCTGTAGACGCGACGGTTTTTGATTCAATGGCCACTCGGAGAAAGGAATTATTTTCATTTTCTTGCTCTGTTAAATGAGCGGCGTTAAGATGCGCTATTCTTTTTTGGTGCAATATCTCGAACATACATTGTTAAATCGGTGTGACGATTAACTTTAAGACTTCTTATTATAGAGAAAGGACAAATTCCTTGCCCTAAAATATTGTCCGATTTTTGTAGCTTCACGTTGTATATCGCATAAAGCAGAGTAAAAAGGATTTGTAAAATACTCCGTCCTTCACCCGCCGCCGAAATTTTGGGTCATAAGACTTTCTCTCCTTAGCTGTCCCATAAAATGTAAACCTAAAATTCATATTAACAAGCAATTTATATTTTTCAGATTGCAATCCTCTTTATGACTGCTACGGTTCTTGCTGAACCTAGCAAAGTCGTTCAAAAACGTAGCGGCCTGGTTGGACATCTGGGTGGACCTCTGATTTCCCATGGATACGGTATCGGAGGGGGCTACGGATACGGTGGAGCATTATCATCTGGTTATGGTATAGGATCTGCAGTTGGCCTCGCTGGAGGTCTCGGCTTATCTTCTGGAGCTATCGGAGGTCTCGGCTTATCTTCTGGAGCTATCGTGGGTGCGGACGTACATACAACAGTAACAAAACATATTGGAGTTCCAGTGCCCGCACCTTATCCAGTTGCTGTTGACCGGCCTTATCCTGTACCTGTGAGGGTAAGTTTACTTTATCTAACTATTTAGCAAAACTCTATGCAGTTTAAAATCCACCTAGTAAAAATCTATGTACTTATTCAAAATTAGAGCTACTTTTTTAACTTCATGCAGTATTCAGCATATAGCAGGGTAGACAGCAGGAACGTAGTGTTAGGATAATCCGTTCCCCATTTTACTTTAAGTTATAGCTAACAAAACACATTCTTAAAAAATGTTGAAAAAAGATAAAAAATTCAAAAAAAATCAAATAAAAGTTGGTAATAATATCGTATTCTTACAAAAATCAGGTAGCCGTCCCTGTGCCAGTAGACCGTCCTTATGCCGTAGCAGTGCCAAGACCGTATCCTGTTGCCGTGGAGAAGCCAGTGGCGGTGCCGGTCGACAGGCCTGTGCCAGTGCCCGTGCCTCACGCTGTTCCTGTACCAATAGTGAAACAGGTTAGTTACATTTGTTAAAAAAGAAATAAGTCCAATTCAATTTTGAATCCATTTCTTTTAAATCTATTAATTGAAAAAAAATATATAATGTTATATTAACTTTTGATAAATTAATAAATCAGTGACAATATATTTCCTAATATTTATATAAAGAATAATTTTAAACTCATTTACCATATTTTAATTTGTAGGTCGGTGTACCTGTACCCGCACCGTACCCAGTACCAGTAGCCAGACCAGTAGCAGTACCAGTAGCACAACCGGTTGGCGTACCGGTCATCAAATCGATAATTGGTGGTGGATTAGCCTCAGGAATTGGAGGAGGTATAGCATCCGGATACTATGGAGGTGGACTCCACGATGGCTACCATGGACTTGGACACATTCACTCCAAGATCTGGTAAAAATATGTTCAGAAGACATTCGGTTTTTAAAAAAATCTTTAAAAAGCAAATATCCTTGCAAATGAAATATGGTGAAAATGTACCATCGTTTGAGTTGCAAGACTATAATAGAGGAAGGTCCTTAGACATTTCCCCAAAGAAATCTGAAAAGAAGATTTTCAAGTAACCGAATGTCGGAGAAGTAACGCTTTGTTTAGTCACGGTTGGTATTATGTGATTTAGTATAGTTTAATTTTAATGTATGTATGTATGTTTTGAAAGTAAGATGGAAATAGTAAGCGCCATTGCCAAATAGAAGCTACTAATTGTAATACATTTTATATTTTTATACTAATAAAGAAAAAACGGTACGTGTTAAAAATACGGTAGTGCGAACTAAAAATTTTGTAAAAGAATTTTTCAAGAAAAAGGCTGATTTGTTGTTTTTTATAATGCATTGCGTTGTTGGGTTCGGGGTGTATTGATATAAATATGTATATGCATATATATGATATTAGTTATTTTAGGTTTTTCTTGATCTCCTATGTATACGCATGGAGGCAAGTCTTCTTTTGTATGTACCTGGTTTGTTTACTTTTGTATATAGCTCTATAGTGTAGTTCTGATCAAACGAGTTTATTTCGCCCGCAGTCGACTAAACACTACTGTTAATGGACCTTTTGCAATAAAATATACTTAAAAAATAATACGCTTTTATTTGTTTTGCCTTTGTGACTTGGTCACTCTACAAACATTTTATGTAGTATATAAAACTTTTAGTGAATTGTAAATAACTTTTTTAATATATAAAAAAAATATTATTTAAAAAAATACTTTCTTGCCAGTCGTAACGCAGGGGAACAAAGTGTGACTGTAAACAGACTGGATGTAGATTCGATCCCCACTCGAGGAACTGAAATATTTATTTAAAAAATATATTTTCATTCCTTCGCTTTGGTGTCGAGGCAAAGGGCGGGGTTGAGTTTCGCCACTAAACATGCCGTGCCTCCAGCATTCGGCGGAAAGTGGTGAACGGAATTATGTGTGGATTAATATTTTAAAAAATGTTAAAATATAAAAAAAATAGTTTTCTCTCTTGCCAAACGATAATTCTTAGTAATTATGGGTATCGAAAATTTGTAAAAATCTCCCTACAGAGACGAGACTAATAAGAGAATAATTTCGACGTAGCTTGATGAGAACGTATGGCTTAGTTGGTTATTGATTAGGTCGGTTTCCAAGAGGCATTCAAATTCCCGTTATCCCCATTTTTAAACATTTTATAAATAAATATTTCACACATATATTTCTTCATTTCTATTAATTGCAATGCTACTGCACTCTGCCAGTGTGATCTGGTAGAGTTTAAAGTCATAATTAATTAGTTAGTATGAAACCAAAAAATATATGTATTTTTTTACAATAAGCAAAAAACTGATTTCTACAATCTCTCTACTCAGCCACATATATTAGGATAAACAAACAATACTAAAACCTCTAACGCTATAACCGTCACGTTCCGCTCGAAGTAACCTACTGACATATCATAAACGTAATGACAAGTGTCACTTGCGCAATGAACGTGACCACTTGGGGACGACCAGGCCAGGGAGGTGTGGTGGACGACCAGCGAATACGGAACCAGGATTTGCATAACAATACAAATATATACTTATTTGACCACATATTATTGAAATATTGATATATTACTATAATATAAGTAATATATTTAAGATTCTGTACCTTATAAGAAAAAAGGGAACCCTTATAAGAAGCCTTTGTTGTCCGTCTGTCTGTCTGTCTGTCAAGAGAACTACTAAAAGAAAAGATATGGCCGTTTATATCGCAAAAACGCATATTTCGAAAGAATCAAGGGAATCAAAATTCATAGGGTACTTCCGGTTGACCTAGAATTATGAAATTGTATATATATATACATTTTTGCTTAAATCCTAAAAAATAATTGCCTTAAAACGGGCTAAAATTTGATATTAAAGCTAGTTCATGTGAGGTCGCAGATGAAAGGACTCTGGCTAAGCTAATCCTGGGTTTTAGAAAAAGCTCAATACCTCCAGGCCAGTTGTGGCGCAGGGGCACAAAGTGTGACTGTAAAACCGACTGGTTGTGGGTTGGACTCCACTCGAGGAGATGAAATATTTACTTAAATTTATAGAGTATACTGTCTCCAAGGAGTGAAACAAAGTGATATGGGAGTGAAAGTAGGTGATCTGAATGTGAATTGCCTGCTGTACGCAGATGATGCAGTGCTTATTGCATCATCAGAATGCGAGTTGCAGGCATTGGTCACCACTCTGAAAGAAGGGTGTGAATATAATGATCTAAGCCTCAATGTGAATAAGACAAAGGTTCTGATTTTTGAAAGAGATGAAGAAAGGACGGAATGCAAGATCAGTGTAAATAGTAAGATATTAGAACAAGTGAATGAAGTGGTATACTTGGGAAGTATGTTCAGTAGAGATGGAAGATACGAGGTGGATGTGGAAAGGCGTATTGCTGCCGGTAACAAGGTTAACGGAGACTTAGCTGCATTGATGAGACGGCGAAACGTCAGCACAGCTGCGCGTTTGGCCGTACACAATGCAGTTTTGGTACCGACTCTGTTATACGGCAGCGAAACGTGGGTATTACAGAAGAAGAATGAAAGAAAGATGAATGCTGTGGAGATGCGATCTCTTCGTAGGATATGCGGAGTCAGCTTAGCTGATCGAATCCGCAATGAAGAGGTACACAGAATGGCAGGTACTAGCGAGGATGTCA